>CM018694.1:10416958-10672283 GCA_009363875.1 Mikania micrantha | reverse complement strand
CCAACTGAAACGCAGCTCCATGGCTTTTCCCTCCTATCCTGGTTCGTTCTAACTAATGCCGAGGTCGACTGGAAGTCTTGGGTCTAGATTCGAGCTGGTTAGAGGTGTGATTAAACAAGATGATAAACAAACCCTAAGTTTGTGAGATTTAAAGATTCATACCTCAGATCTGCTTGGTAAAACCTCAGATCGGTTTGTACTTCCGTGTAAGGATGATGAGAGCTTCGCGTGGACACCAAGAACACCCAAATCCGTCAGAAAACGAGCGAGTTATCGCGATTTGAAGAACGATGATTCTAGAGAGAGAGAGAACACGGTGATGAAGCTTTTAGAGAGAGAGAGAGATCATGAAAAATGAAAAGAGGCCATTTTGGTGTTTAAATACCCGAGGGTATCCGGGTTCGTTTCGGTTGCTCGGTCGGGTTTTCGTTACGTTTCCGGATCGTTAAGGTGTAATTACGTAATTTAAATAAAAGAGTTTTAATTTAAAATATTTTAAAGGTTGAATTCCTAATAAATACTAATTATTAAGTTTCTTGAATTATTTGTCATAATTCATTATTTTTACGCGTTTCGTTAGTTCTTTCGCGTATTTTATGTTTCATACGTTTTATTTAAATAGTTTCATTTTAATTTATTTCTGATGAGTTTCAAAATTGTAATCAGGAAATATTATATTCCTTAAATTATTTTCATTCGAATCGTCTTCGTTTTCGTTTCATTAGAAAACGTCACTTACGCGCGTTTTTGTACAGAGCGCTAATTGCACGAACACGATCGTACGTTCACTTTCTGATTTTTGTTTTCTCGATCTGTACGAATAATTCGTCAGTTTAGCATTCAGTAACAACAATTGTTATTGCTTTGTTTAGTTTATCCTCACGTACGTTTAAACCTAATAATACAAAATCAAACGTGTTTGCATCTGTTCATGATTGTCTGGTGTGTTTCTGACTGTTTAAACCATAAGGTTTAAATCAGAATATCAGAAACATGTGTAATGGCTTATGTTTTGCATCGAATGTAAATAGCTTCTAAGTATTTTTCCTCCATTGTATCTGAGTTACTGTGGTACAGGTTACTGTTCCAGTAACGATTCCGGCACAGATGTTACAGCTTCTACCACTCAGGACATACCAGTTCAAACTGAGTCTGTCCAATCTGAACATAACCCAATTTCTCCCAAGCAAACCTCTCCCACCATATCTATCCCTTCTTCACCTGTAAAAACCAATAAAAAAAAACTCACATACCCTTCTCCAAAATTTGCTTCTCAAAACCTTCTAGAATTATCTTCACATACCTCATATCCCACATCTTAAATGCATCCAAAATAAGCCAAAACAATTCCCATAATCACTCGGTCTTTCAAAAGAAGACAGAACAGTGTGGCCAGAAAATCCAAAACCCCACCACTAAACCAAAGAAACCTTTGACTCTCATTCAAGAACCAAGTTTAGACTCAAATTATAATCGGCCCATTTCCTCTCTAAGTCCAATAAAAAGGAGGCTTAGACTCGCTGATGATGATGAGTCTGACTCACAACCCATCCAAGTGACAACTCAAAGTCTCCTAAACCAACTAAACCAAAAAAACCAACTTAGCTAATCTAGAAGCCACTGGTCTTTTAGGAGATGAGCTGGTCAAAGCCTATCAGGAACAGATAGCCCTGATGGACCAGCAACAAGATAAAGCCTATCAAGCTGAGAATGAGCAAATGATCAGGTTCGGCTAAATGAAGGTAAGTATAAGGTTGAAACCTTCATCAACTGGGATATCACAGGTCTTAGAAAGGAAGCTGAAGCCCTTTCTA
This sequence comes from Mikania micrantha, assembly GCA_009363875.1. Classification (NCBI taxonomy): domain Eukaryota; kingdom Viridiplantae; phylum Streptophyta; class Magnoliopsida; order Asterales; family Asteraceae; genus Mikania; species Mikania micrantha. The sequence goes on along the minus strand of CM018694.1, from coordinate 10,670,469 downwards.
AAAGTATAAAGGCAAACATTAAGAAGAAGAAGACCATTGAGCAAAAAAAAGAATGAAACAAATCCTCATTCAAAATCAGTTGGAACCAAAGAACACGATCATGAGATGGAAGGATGACATATTTTTGATGAATGGTCCAAATTCAAAAGGGTCAATAGTGATCATCCTAAGCTCTGGAAAGAAGCCACATCACCCTCTCCCACTGTGGTGTCCATGCTCAAGGATGAAAATCCAAGTACCATGATTGACCATCTGCTGAATGCACCTCATGGAAATCTGGGTGTTGGATCAGAGGAATCTCCATCTGCTGTCAAGTTTAGACCTTGGATTGAAGTAGAAAAGGATGTTCTCCCTGATCTTTTAAGACACTATGAGCCTCATCAGCATGTTGTAGTCAAGAAGGTACTTGACTCCAAGGATCAAATTAAAAAATAGAAATCATCCACTGGCCTACAGCATCTCCACCCATTCTCCCTTAGCTCCTTCTTCTAAACCCCAAACTCTTCAAATCACCAATTCTAGAGCCAGATTAAAAAGATGGTTCTTTAACCCTGTCACCAAAATTATGATCATTGAAAGATTCAATGGTTCAAGGACTTTCTTCTCAGATTGGGATGCAATCCTTAAGCTCCCCAATAATGATTTGAAAGAATTGCAGCATATGACCCTGGAGAATGCTGACACAGAATTTGAAGTCCTGAAGTATGTTCAGACTCTCATAGATCAAATTGGTTTGGCTCTAAGGCACAAATAAATGGTTTTGGCTTCATCTATACAGTGGGAGATTCTTCGAAAATAAGGACTAATGAGCAAAACCACTGAAGCAAAACAACGGAATAAAACCAAGGATTGACCAACCGCGAACACTTTCTTTATGCCACTGTATCTCAACAATGGATTGCAACAGCGGACCCCAAAACAATGGATCCAATAACCTCTGATCATGCAACCGCGGATCATGTAGCTGTTGACAACCACGGAACAGGACCTGAAGACAACAACGGATTCAATAAACCGCGGAATGGCTTCCTCTGTTCAACCACTGAAGACACATCTGTCACACCCCCACCTCTCGTCACCTGAGATGATATCATTCGTCATTCTGAGAAGGTTGCGGAAGCATAGCGGTGATGTCTCAGAGGTTAGGTGTGACTTACTTGAACCGGTATCACAACACACAGATTAACTTAAAGTAAATACATTACAAGGTTCGTCATTACTACCAACATTATAATTTACATCTAAGTTTATTCCACAACTAACTTATTTAATTACAAGTTGTTGAAAGTGCAGCCTCACCTTGGTCACTGTCTCCCTGCAAAAACGTTTGAGTTTGAAAGATCAGCACAAAGCTGGTGAGTTCGTTAAGTTCAAGTTCAACAGTATGATATGATATGTTAGTTTGATATATAGAATTCAAGATAACCATGGGACCCGTATCTAGTTCCTTTCGGACAATCTACAATTTTACAAAGATACTACCCGTCGATAAATATCTTGATGCCTCATTATCTTAATGTTATCACTAACATTAAGAGGATATTTCGGAAACAGGTACAAACATTCACAGCAAGGGGAGTTGCAAGCTCCTAGCAAATGGGTTGTCAACCGATATTACTATCATTGATGCCTGTTCGGCCCCACATGGGTTCACTAGATACAGTTTCGAGGGATGAGGACTTTTGATACTGTGATAAAGATACTAACGGCAAAATCCCATGAAACCTTACAAGAGTCACATGAAATCACACAGATAACAGTGATACATATCATATGTTCATAAACAAATTTACAGAAATACCCCAAGGTTTATAAAACATTAAAGATAAAAGGGGTTGTACGAAACTCACCTGAAGTCACAAGGGTGGCGTGAAATCACACTTAAAATGATATTGGTAGCTAAATTCTGCATTAGTTTATGTTTAATGAGTTATTTATGTTTTACTTACTGATTAGATCTTTCTGAACGTTTAATGTCATAGACATTGCCTTAAAAGTCATTAGACCAATATTAGGTTTTTATTAATTATGTTAATTTCATATCATACAATGTATGACAATGTAGGAACTTATACTGATGACACGTTTGATTAATCAGAATAATCTCATATTAACCAAATATTTAATGTTGTTGATTATGGTGCTGAAACAGTTTCTAGATGAATTTACGGCTTAGAAATGATCAATCCTTGCTATTGATTACCCAGTTATCATGAAATATCATAATGTGACATTGGAATAGGTTCAATAACCATGTTTAACATACTAATCTGACTTTTATCATAAACATCAGATAATCATTCCAATAAGTATGTTAATGATTGTGATTAGTTTGAAACACTTGGATTTAACCTTGCATTTCAAGGATTAATCAAACTAATCATATACATTGTCACAATCAAATGGTTTAAACCATTTTAATCATTGTTATAGTTTCATGAAAATCAGGCATTACAACGGATCAAAACAAGGATTTACCTGTTAAAACATCAAGTTCTTCGTTTGTAATCATTCTTACCCATCATCTAGGCAATAATAACAACCCTAACTATACCATTACGTTCAAAAACAAGATCAAATCAACCATTATCAAACTAGAAGTTTAAAACGAACCGTTACCTAATCTGACAGATTTCTGAGTGTAGAACAACGATCAGGACTTGTAAAAGTGTTCCCTAGCAAGATCCAGGTGTTTAGTGGCCTTCAAAATGAAGATCTCCTGACAAAAATAGAGTTTTCTTCGTCTTGTAAGAGCTGAAGCTCGAGAAGGTTGAAGAACATCGATTTTTAAATGAATCTGATCTTTTGATCCAATCTTCCAAACCGAACCACACCAGGCGCATCGCCCCTTGTGGCCGTTTGGTCCGGGGCGTAGCGCGCGAGAAACCCAAATCCCAGATATTTTGTGACCCGCGCGTACCGCCTAGCGAGAGAGGCTGGGGCTAGGCGTACCGCCTGGCCCGTTTGACTTTGACATTTGTGTACTTTTCTTTGTTTTGCGATTCCGGACAATCCGGAACTCCGTTTCGCGCACAGTTATCAACCTGTAATAATTAAAATTGCCAAATCAACGTGGATTTCAAGCACGACCAAATGTGCTCTCATCATTGATGACGTAATTCTCAAATGTAATTGTCACAGTCTCTTCCTGTTAGAGAAATTCCGTCCCGAAATTTAGTGAAGACTTACCTGATGACAATCGTTCCGGAGAACAGGTGTGGGTATTTTGCTTTCATTCGATCTTCACGTTCCCACGTATACTTAGGTCCACATTGTGAATTCCATCGAACTTTAACAATTGGTATGCGGCTACGTTTCAGTACTTTAACCTCTCGATCCATTACTTCTACGGTTCTTCACTGAACTGAAGTTTCTCATCGATTTGAACTTTTTTGAGAGGTATAATCAATGACTCGTCAGTTAGGCACTTCTAAATATTTGATACATGAAAAACGTCATGAATGTTACTGAGTTCAGGAGGTAACTCAAGTCTGTAGGCTACTGATCCAATTCGCTCTAGAATTTTGAATGGTCCTACAAATCTTGGTTAGAGTTTACCTAGTTTTCCATATCTGAAAATGCCCTTCCAAGGTGATACTTTCAACATTACTCGGTCAGCAATTTGGAATTCTAGAGGTCTACGACGATTATCAGCATAACTCTTTTGACGATCGTGAGTAGCTTCAATTCGTTCTTGAATGAGTGTGATCTTATCAGTAGTTTCTTGAATCAATTATGCGCCTATGATCTGACTTTTACCTACCTCTGACCAACAGATACGTGATCTACACTTGCGTCCATAAAGTGCTTCGAAAGGAGCGCATTGAATACTAGTATGGTAGCTGTTATTATATGAGAATTCCACAAGTGGAAGATGAATATCCCAACTACCTCCAAAATCAATCACACAGCTTCTGAGCATGTCTTCATGTGACAACTAGTACCACATCGTCCGGCAATTCGTACGGACGTGTACTTTCACCTTTTACTACGTGTAAATTCAATTTTAATAACAGTTGTGTGACAACAAGACTAAGATAACAATAAACATTTGTATGTGTTTAAGTCAAAATTTAAATACAGTAAATAAAACAATTCTTGTGAAACAACGATGTGAGAACAAGTAACGAAAACATATCGATTGCGATCTGATATTCACAAATAAGAGAAATCACATGGCCGATAATTCCCTGAGTAAAACAAGGTAAAGACATATATGATTAGGTGAAAATAGATGAGTTTAGTTAAGTCCGTTAGCGAGGGAATTCAATTTAAAACAAAAGTTCAGTATCGTATGAGAATAACAAATCGACAGTGTGTTTGCAAGGGTGACAATTCACACAAATATATATATGTCGGTTTAACGTTCCTAACGATAACTGAAAAGTAGAAAACAAAAATCAGAGAGTAAAGTTATCGTCGTGTTTGTTCGGGTGACGATTCGAATGAATACGCACGATGGCGATACGATCTGACGAAACGAAATTTGTAAACGATTTCGTAATAATAAAATAAGAAAAAAATAAATAGGGACGAAAGGGGTGTGGCCCGTCGAATGGTGGCCGAATCTACTGTTGATGGTCGAATAGAACAAGGCCTAGCTGCCGACTGAAGAGGGACGAAAGGGGTGTGGCCCGTCGAATGGTGGCCGAGAGAATGTAGGTGGTCGAGTGAACAACAACCGACGAATGAGGGTGTTCGAATAGGCCATTCGGCCATCTGGGTTTCTCATTCGGCAACTAGTAGGTCGGCGGCCATCTGGGTTTCTCATTCTGATTCTTGTTTTCTACTTTTCAGTCATCATTTCAGAACGTTAAACTTTCAGATTTATTCGTATGGATCGTCATATTTACGAATAAATCTCCGATTTAGCATTCTGTAACAATAACCGTTATGGTTTTGTTCTGTTCACCCTCGCATACGTTTATACATAATAGCATCAAATCAAGCATCTGTGTCAGTTCTGTGTTGTCTGATGTGTTTCCGACTGTTAACCATGAGGTTTAAGTCAGATTTCGGAACAATAGCATATAAGTAATTCACATTGTTTGTACCTGAGTTCCTGTGCCAGTCACTGTACCGGTCACTTTTCCGGTAACGTTTCCGGCACTGATGTTACAGTCTCTCCTTGTTAAAGAAATTTCGTCCCGAAATTTAAGAGTTATTATCAGGTACGACTTTCCTTGTAACCAAGTGGAGAGACTTTTGTTTGGTGTGATGTCCCCGCGCTCCCAAATAAACTCTGGGTCGCGTTTGGGATTCCTCATGTATGACTTCATAGTTTTATTCACCTTATTGCTCATAGTTGTCTTACTACTATGCCTTGATTAATCTTTGCATAACTCTAACACCTTATTGTTCGAAACTAATTGATGCTATGAGCATCAATGGTTACACAACCTTAGTGTTAGCTGTGGTTTCCTACGTATGTTATATGCATTAACCATGGATTCTTTCATTGTTTTCACCGTAATAAAAGAATTCCTAAGTTTTCATGGAATACCTATGTGGTTCTACTAATAGGAATAAGATAAGTTTCTTATTCATACTATTATCAAAATAAAACAAAGACTTATGAGTAAAGAGGTGCTACATACCAGTACCCGTCTTTGGGTCTTGGCGTGCTGCAGCGGCTCCAATCATAAATGCCCTCCCACGAGGTGCTTGAACTCCTTGTTGTGCTCTCTTCGGACACAGTCCCTGGAGAAATGACCTAGTTCTCCACAGTTATAGCATCCTCGATTGTTGTTGTTGTGATTGCCAGGATTTGGTGGTGGTGGTATTGCCATAGTAGCATTGTTTGCAGTCGGTGGAGTTCGGCAGTGTTGAACCAAATGGCCTTTTCGTCCACAGTTGGTACACTGCCTACACGGCATTGTGGTAGCATGATGAAACTGGCATTGTGCACACTGAGGATGTACGCCAGAATAAGGTTTGCGTGCAGCTTTAGCAGGTACTGTAGCAACTTGATGGAGGGCTATGGGCATTGTGTAGTCTTGAGTGACCTTCTGCTTCTTCCTCGGTTGTTCCTCTTTAGTCTTGCCTGAGTCGTTCTTTAGAACTCCTGACTTCACCATTACGTCAGTGAGTTTGGCTGAAAGGGAGATGGCTGACTCCAGCGTTGCAGGGTTTGCAGCAAGTACAATGCCCTGAATGCAGGATGGCAATCCTCCTACATACCGGTCAATCCGCTTTTCCAAAGTCGGCACCATCTTAGGCACCAAAGCTATCAGTTCATGATAGCGAGTAGTGAATGTCATGTGATCTGCTCCCTTCATCACATGATTTGACAGTTCCACCTCTAGCTTCTGAAGTTCGTGCTTGGGACAGAATTCATTCCTTAACAGGATTTTTAAGTCTGCCCATGGCATCGCTAGTGCTTCTTCTCTGCCTCGAGCTTGTATCTGAGAGTTCCACCATGTTAGGGCATGCTTACTGAAAGATCCAGCAGCGTAGCGAATCTTATGGTGTTCTGGACAACCGCTGATGTCCAGTGTAGTTTCCATCTTCTCTAGCCATTGGATCAGTCCAACAGCTCCTTCAACACCGCTAAAGCTTGGCGGCTTGCATCCTACGAATGACTTGTAGGAACAGTCTGAAGTTGTGCCGGTATTTCCAATAGCTTCCCCGTAGTATGCCCAGAGTTTTTACCGTGTCCTTGTATTCTGTTGATCATCTCCGGGACGATATCCTTCAGTTGGTTAGTCAGCTGGTGCCAAGGCAACAGTAGCAGGATCCAAAACTAGAGTTGCATTCAGGTTCGGAGGAGGGTTTAGTGGAGGAGGAGGAGGCGGTGGTGAATCTGGTGGTGCGGGAGTAGATGAGTGTGGTGCAGAAGCTTGCGGGGTCGGTTGTCTTCTAGGCGGCATTCTGATCATAACCAAAAGGAATTTGGTTAGTGTAGTGATCGAATGCAGAAGACACAATGCAGACCTAAATCTTATGCTCTCTACATGAGGGTCCCTAAGTTACAGTCTAGGTCAAACCGTTTTAAGTAAATGACCTATTATTCTCTATAACCTTGAACTCTGATACCAATCTGTCACACCCCGAGCCGGGGGAACGGATCGACTTTCCCGTCGAGCGGAAGGTTCTCGGGGCGCGATATCGTGAGTGATAATCGTGATGATCAGATTGTTTTCATAGCATCAATGTTAAGAATAACTAAAGCACAATATAACATAAAACGAGGATTACAATGTTAAATTACAACTGTTAATGTTTGATAATTTAACTAAGTAAACCTATCGAAAGAATCAGATGTTTTCTATTTTGTTTCAGTACAAGATATCAAAATAGCTTCACAGCGTTCATCAAATCATGTGCTTTTCAAAATATACTAGGTCCTCTAACTGGGCATCCTAGTATGCATTCCTTAGCCTTAGCTTATTTCTGTACGTCACCTGAGAAAGCATGTAAGAAAACAAAGTCAACACAATGGTTGGTGAGTTCATATAGTTTTAGTATTTGGAAAATAGTTTTGCAAACCTTTTCGATAAAATCTTAACCTCATTAACATCACCTGTATCATCCAACTTGGTATGCTTATATATAGGGCATACGAAAGGGTCGAGCCTACAACCCGCCCAGACGCCGTCCCACCACATACTAAGCCACATAGGACATTGTTGTTGATGATAATTATGCATTTTACCTATCATTCAATTCCATCATAATTTCAAGCATCCTGTTTAGAAGTTTAAGATATCTACCCAATAGCATTCTCAAATCCCTTCGGTAACAACCTTAATCTCATTAACACCACATGTATCATCCAACTCGGTTTGCTTATATATAGGGCATACGAAAGGTTCGATCCTACAACCCACCCAGACGCCGTCTCAACACATACTAAACCACATAGGACATTGTTGTTAATGATAATTAAGTGTCTTACCTACCATTCAATCCCCACCATAGCTTTAAGTGTTCTAATTATAAGTTTCAACACACACAAAGTAGTATTTGAGTATCAAGTTTTGAGAGTTACTATTATGGACAGCTGAACACCCTAAGGAATTCAGCATCCATCCATAACGGAACTGAATATGGCTCGCGACATCGGTGTTTTTATAAAGGAATCCTCAAGATGACACAAAGTCAGCTACAAGAAACCAAAATCATCCTAGTCACTCATCATAACCGTGGATGAATCAAGAAGAACACTGAATGACTAGTAGGGCTTGACCACTGTCAAGATGAGGTGGCCAATCAGTCTGTCTTACATGATTCTGATATAGAAGAGCACTGTTGACTAGTAGGGCTTAACCAACGTCAAGACGCGATGGCCAACAGTCCGTCTTACAATGTCCGACAACGAAGAACACTGATGACTAGTAGGGCTTGACCAATGTCATGACGCGATGGCCAACAGTCTGGCTTACGATGTCCGATAGCTTAAGCATACAAGTTTAGAGCATTCCCATGGTTTTACTGATGACTAGTAGGGGTTGACACATAGGTCAACACGCGGCAGTCAATCAGCCTGTTGTCTGAGCATTCCAAGTTTATCAAGCATTCAAGTGTTTAAGCATTCCAAGTTTATCAAGCATTCAAGTGTTTCAAGCATTCCAAGCATATCAAGCGTACAAGTGTTTATAGCATAACAAGCATATATGTCTTTATAGCCTTTTGAGCAACTAAGTCTTTCTGAGTTTAAGTTTTCAAAAGCATTCCTAGTTTTAGTGTTTGTCTTTCTTATGCATTTAAAAGCTTCGAAAGTTTTAAGCAAATAAGTATAAGTGTAAACATCATTAGCATTAAGATTAAGAGTATAAGATATTAACTTTTAAAAGAAGTGTATAAAGTATTAGTATTTAGAGTACGTGTATATAGTATTAGCTTTTAAAATGAGTGTATCAAGTATTAGCATTTAGCGTAAGTGTTCAAAGCTTTAGCATCGAGCATGTAGTTTAAGCAGAGAGTTTATAGCATAAGCATCGAGCATATAGTTTAATCATAAAGTTTATAGTATAAACATCGAGCATATAGTTTAAGAATAAAGTTTATAGCATTAGTATTTAAGTTTAAGTCCTAGTCTCTAACCCCCAGAATGAGAATTACAAGCTTAAGTATTAGAATCAGCATCATGAATAAGTTTAAAAGCATTTATTAAACATTTCAATAATTGTTTAAAATGTATAACATGCTTCTCAGTCCCGAGGTAAAAACAAATATTTTTGAAAAGGGACAAATGAACTCACCTTGTAGTGGTTGTAGTTGACTTAGTCTAAACAAGAAATGCACGCGCTCTTTGTTGTACTTAATGTTGTTTTCACGAGTATTGATTTCACGTTGTTCGTAACTTGTAAGTATGAGTTGTAGTGACTTGTGTGTTCGTAAGTGTGTTAGCCCTAAGTTGGCTAACACTCGTGAGTCTCGGTCTTGGTCTTCATTCGGCCTTGATTTACTTGTTATAGATTATGTTACCCTTTAACCTCTTTTAATGCGTTACTATGACATGTCTTTATATTGTATGTTAAGTTTATCTTGTTGCCATTTTTAGACTTGAAGTAGTTTATTGCATCATTACAAGAAGCCACATCACATTGTAAAAGTTAGAGTTTCAACACTTTCTAAGTATAACAGTTAGATTTATACTTTAACCCTAACATGTGGTTATTGAATTTATCTGTTTCATCATTGCTTCTTAATTTCTTCATCACCTTTGTAGTATGAGATTTACCCACCCCATGCATGTTATCATTAACAACTAAATTTCTTGTTTTAGTTACAACCCATTCCATATGGGCCGAATGTTAATCTAGCCCAAGTAAAGAGTGGGCCAAAAGCTGTGGGCCTAAACAGTCCACATGGGCCGATTAAATTGTCTGGGCCGAGTGGCTAATGTGGGCCAAACCAGGAATCTGGGCCCAATCAATAACTCTGGGCCGAAACAGTGAGTGTGGACTGCCTAAGTGGGCCGTAGGGGTTGTGTGGGCCACTGTTGGGCCGAGTGTATGCTATTTGGGCCGAAACAGCAAGCTGTGTTGGGGCCTGGCCAAATGTACTGGGCCGAATAGGTCCTTTCCGAGAGGAAAATGGTTGGCCGATCGAATAAAGGCTGCCTGGCCGAATGGGTTAAGTTGAATGGTGATGATCGAATGAGTGTATGTGATTTGGCCGAATCTACTTTTGATGGTCGAATGGAACATGGCCTAGCTGCCGACTGAAGAGGGACGAAAGGGGTGTTGCCCGTCGAATGGTGGCCGAGAGAATGGAGGTGGTCGAGTGAACAGCAACCGGCGAATGAGGGTGGTCGAATAGGCCATTCGGCCATCTGGGTTTCTCATTCGGCAACTAGCAGGTCGGCGGCCTAAGGGTTTCGACTCAGGGTGATGTCAAGCCAAGAGGAGTTGTTCCATGGAGGTGTTATGCAAGGTGTGTTTTTGGAGATGTAGGTCTCGAAGGAGAGGGTGTAGGACCGGTTAGGGTTGAAGGTCACACAAGAGGGTGAAAAACACTATTTTTCATGATCTTTGCAACTGATTACCTCAAATTTCAGTAGGTTTCACTCCAGATCCTGTGTACCTTCGCGTAGAGGGCTGTAATACCTTCGATTAAGCTCAAGAATCACTCAATTTCATTAAGAAATGAGTGAGTTATGTGAATTTGAAGTTCAAACTTTTAGAGATAGAGTGTAGCCGGAAAGAGGGTTTTAGAGAGAGAAAGTGAAGAGAGAAATGAGTAGGTTGAACTCATTTAGGGTATTTATACCCCGAGTGAGTTCGGGTTCGTTTCGTTTGCTCGGTTCGCGTCTTCGTAGCGCTTCCGGATCGTAACGCGCGTTATTTATGTGTTTTAAATAAAAAGGATTTATTTTAACTATTTCAAAAGTGGTTATTCCTAGTAAATCTTTCAATTTAACTTTTCTTGGATTATTTATCGAAATTTATTATTTTAAACGTTTAGTAAATCTTTCATCATTGCGCGTATTCTATGTATTTTAGTTAAATGAATTTATTTTTTTAAGATTTCTAAAAGATTGTGATTCCTAATAAACATTTAATATTTAACTTTCTTAAATTATTGTCGTTCGTTTCGTCGTTCCTTATCATTTCGTCAGATTGTGTCGCCTTCACGAGTATTCGTTCGAATCGTCACCCAGACGAACACCGTGTTGGTTTCACTTTCTGATTCTTGTTTTCTACTTTTCAGTCATCATTTCAGAACGTTAAACTTTCAGATTTATTCGTACGGATCGTCATCGATACGAATAAATCGCCAGTTTAGCATTCTGTAACAATAACCGTTATGGTTTTGTTCTGTTCACCCTCGCATACGTTTATACATAATAGCATCAAATCAAGCATATGTGTCAGTTCTGTGTTGTCTGATGTGTTTCCGACTGTTAAACCATGAGGTTTAAGTCAAATTTCTTAACAATAGCATATAAGTAATTCACATGGTTTGTACCTGAGTTCCTGTGCCAGTCACTGTACCGGTCACTGTTCCGGTAACGTTTCCGGCACTGATGTTACAATACGTGAATGCCAAACTATGCTATTGCAAGCTGGTATCTATGCATGAGATATGTGAATGCTAAGCTTGTGTCTATATATGAGATACGTGAATGCCAAACTATGCTAGAGCAAGGCTTGTATCTACATATATGAGATACATGAATGCTAAACTATACTGATGCAAAGCTAGAATGAATTCATGAGATACGTAATTGCTAAACTATGCTATAGCAAAGCTTGTATCTAATCATGGGCTACGTAAATGCTAAACTATGCTAGAGCAAAGCTTGTACCCATGCATAAGATTCGTGAATGCTAACCTACAAGTTGTGAAACTATTATCCTTGAACAATATACTTAAGGGTTAAACTATGTGAATGCTATAAACTTATAAACTTTTAAACAGTATGCTAAAGCTATGATGGAGACGGGATTGGAGTGTAGGTAAAACGCTTAATTATCATTAACAACAGTGTCATATGTGGATTAGTATGTGGTGGGATGGCGTCTGGGCAGGTTGTAGGCTCGACCCTTTCGTATGCCCTATATATAATCAAACCGATCTGGATATTACATGTGATGTTAATGAGGTTAAGGTTGTTACCGAAAAGGTTTGCTAAAGCTATTTTTCAACTACTAAACTATATGGACTCACCAACCGTTGTGTTGACTTTGTTTTCTTACATGCTTTCTCAGGTGACGTACAGGAATAAGCTAAGGCTAAGGAATGCATACTAGGATGCCCAGTTAGGGGACCTAGTATATTTTGAAAAGCACATGTTTTGATGAACGCGGTGAAGCTATTTTGATATCTTGTACCGATACAAGATAGAAAACATTTGATTCTTCAGATAGGTTTACTTAGTTAAATTATCAAACATTAACAGTTGTAATTTAACTTTGTAATCCTAGTTTAATGTTATTGTGCTTTAGTTATTCTCAATGTTGATGCTATGTAAACAATCTGATCATCATGATTATCACTCACGATATCGCGCCCCGAGAACCTTCCGCCCGGCGGGGAAGTCGATCCGTCCCGCGCGGCTCGGGGTGTGACATGGTCCGGTTACGTGAGGTCCACAATGGGTCCCATTTATGCTCTATACATTTAGGCCAAGAACAATACTCATGAGTTAGTGATTACTCCTTTAATTAGAAGAAAATTATAGTTAACACTTCACTCAAGAGAACAATAATAAGGATAAGATTTGGTAAATCTGTTTTCCTTAAAAACTGAGGGATTATCATTACTTATATTTTGATAACTTACTTCCCTCATAGACCTTTAATCTATACTTTTAACCATGTGGGTGATGAATACACATGGGGTGAATATCAAATGGGAGGAACACATGTGAGATAAATGGGTATCCATAGTTGTATTTATGAGTGGTGTTGAATTCAGTCAGGTATGTGGTGGGATGTCGGCTGGGGCTTGTTCCCTACGTATGCCCTATATATTAACTTGCTTGATTTGGATGAAATACTATTTGTAAGTATAACTATGGAGATGACATTGTGTCAGATGGATGAGACATTTATCAATAAAAATTGTGTATGACAATGTGATTGTGAATGACAATAAATCAATTGTTTTCAATTACTAAACTTATGAACTCACCAACCTAGTGTTGACTTTGTTTAAATGCATGTTTTCTCAGGTGACGAACAGGTTTAGTCACCAAGCATTCAGGACTTAAGCTAGAGGACTTTTAGAAGACCTAGCTTCATTGTGGGTTGTGCATATTTTGAATGACAAAACTTTGAATCATCTTTTGTAAATCTTGTGCAGATCCAAGATAGCTACTATCACACCCCCGAGCCGGCGGGCCGGATCGTGTGTGCCGTCGGGCGAAAAGATCTCGGGGCGCGATATCGGGAATGATAATCGTTATAATCAGATTGTTTACATTGCACATGATATATAATGAGAAAATACTGAATAAAATAGAATTACAAAGTTAAATTACATCAGTTTTGTTCATAATTTAACAATGTAAATCTATTATCTACATCATAATTCTTCTATTTTGTATCTGCACAAGATATACAAAATAATCGGTATAATACATTCAAAAATATGCAGATCCAAAATACTAGGTCATCTATCTGGTATCCTAGTCCAAAAGCATAAATTCTAACTCAGACTTGTTCGTCGCCTGAGAAGTCATGCAAAAAGATCAAGTCAACACATGGTTGGTGAGTTCATATAGTTTTATTTGGAAATGAAAATATGAAATTAGTTTACCTAGATAAGATCTAGGATAACCATTTTACATATAAAACATATATTAAGTAAAAGCATTTAGGTAATTATAATCCAAAGAAAATAATTTACGCATGCTTCTCAGCCCCGTGTTTGTAAAACAAAAATTTTTAGAAAAGGGGCAATGAACTAACCTGTGTTTCTAAGAATTGAACCACAACAAAATGCGCGCTCGTTACTTGTAGACTATGTTTCTTCAGAACCTGAGTTGTTTTAAGAGAATCTGAATACTATAAGTATCTATAATGGACGTATCTAAGGTTTTGGTCTCGGTGTGCAACTAAGTGTCCTATGTTACTAATGTGTTTCTAGGATTCCCTCTAACTAGTCTAAACGTATTACATGTTTTGTAACGATCGGTTTTAGACGGTCATGAGCTTTTTATATCACGAAACGAGCCTCCGATTTCAAGATACGCTGAATCGAATATAGCGTTAAATAAGAGCTCAAATATTTTGAACTCTTCATGTCTTGAAATTATAACCATTGGAAAGAGCTCGAAAAATCGTGAACGTGGGTGAAAACGGTGCCTAAAACGGAGTTTGTACGCTCCCGAAATCGAGAAAATAAAATCGGAATCTGACTATGGCAGTGGAGGTACGCGAAGGAGCATCTTGCCAACCGTGGCGGTACGCGACGGACCCAGATTACATAAAAATCTGATCTGCTCGATCTGCTTTCATTCTGGGTCAATTACATTCGATTTCCAGGTGATTTAAGGCGATTTTCTACCATCTAGTCACTGTTTTGAAGCCATCCAAACATACGGATCCAGCTAGGGATCGTTTCTACAACTCTTGATCATCGTTTTCATCCGGAAAATCCGTTAAAATGGGTAACGATTCGATCTCTTTTACTGATTTGATAGTATATGGATTAGATATGGTACTATAATAGTTATGGGTGTTGATTATTGCCTAGGTGACGGCTAGGAATAATTAGAAACGAAGAGCTGGATATTTTAATAGTGAAATCTTCGTTTGGAGCCGTTATAATGCCCAGTTATTATGAAATCCATATCATTGTGTTTGATAATTAGTAGGGTGATTAAAATTATGGCTTTGAATGAGATATGCATCAAATTCTGATTAATCTTGTATAAAAATAATGAATTGGTGAATTTGGAGTTTAAAAGGAGGATGATTGGTGTTTAAACATCACCAAGATTAGTTAAATTAATGGGTGCACATCAAGTATTTGATTAAATTCTTGAGAATTGAAAGTCAATGATCTTGACATAAATATAATGGGTAAACTAGTAACTTGACTTATGAAAACAACATAATGAGTAATGAGATTCAAATGAGTTTGAATCAATGTGTTATATGTATAGATGTTGTGTGTATTGAAACTAGTTGTACATATGTGAATTACAACTAGGTGTTGGTGGTGAAAGTCAAGGGACAATTCACAGAAGTGGAAAAGAGGTTGTAGGAAGTGAACAACCGCTTGAACCAGGTAAGTTACCCAACTTACTGTAGCATTACATATAAGTAGTAGAAAGAGTCTACTTGCGTGCTTGAAATATGTGAATGATGTTATATATGTGATGTAATCTATTGGGGGAGAAAGCCAGTAGATTGCATTTGTTAAGTTTCAAGAAGAAACATATTTGCAATATATTTGCACTAGAATAACCGGATGAGCCGGTGATTGATTAATATGATTTTGATGTTTATATATTGGTTGTGCATAACTTGACTAATGAAACTAATGGAGTTAAAAGACCTTTGAGAAGGCATTATTAGTTTCAAAATGAATGTTATGCTTGAATTGTATGCATAATATAAATGGCATAAAATTAGCCGGATGAGCTGGTGAAATTGATTAATATATATGTGGACCACAAATGTGTGGATAGCTAGCGGTGCTAGCAATTGTCTATGATGGAAGGACCGGTGGGTGAACATCATAGTAAATTGATTGAAATTATGATTCCAAAAATGTGTGGATAGTCAGAGGTGCTGACAAATGTCTTAGATGGAAGTAACGATGGGTGAACATCTTAAGACTTAATATATTTAGAGTAAACTTCTCTTTTGCTCCCTGTGGTTTGACAAAAGTAACCATTTTCATCCAAATTTTGAAATTTTGCAATTTTCCTCCATTAGTTTCAGAAAATTAACCATTTTAGTCCCTGTGGTTTGACAAAAGTAACCATTTTCATCCAAAGTTTAAATGGACTTTGGATGAAAATGGTTAATTTTCTGAAACTAATGGAGGAAAATTGCAAAATTTCAAAATTTGAATGAAAATGGTTACTTTTGTCAAACCACAGGGAGCAAAAGAGAAGTTTACTCATATATTTATTATTCCACAAATATGTGGATAGTCAGAGGTGCTGACAAATGTCTTAGATGGAAGTACCGGTGGGTGAACATCTTAAGACATAATATATTTATGATTCCACAAATGTGTGGATAGTCAGAGGTGCTGGCAAATGTCTTAGATGGAAGTACCGGTGGGTGAACAACATCTTAAGACTTAATATATTTAGAGTAAACTTCTCTTTTGCTCCCTGTGGTTTGACAAAAGTAACCATTTTCATCCTAATTTTGAAATTTTGCAATTTTCCTCCATTAGTTTCAGAAAATTAACCATTTTAGTCCCTGTGGTTTGACAAAAGTGACCATTTTCATCCAAAGTTTAAATGGACTTTGGATGAAAATGGTTAATTTTCTGAAACTAATGGAGGAAAATTGCAAAATTTCAAAATTTGGATGAAAATGGTTACTTTTGTCAAACCATAGGGAGCAAAAGAGAAGTTTACTCATATATTTATGATTCCACAAATGTGTGGATAGTCAGAGGTGCTGACAAATGTCTTAGATGGAAGTACCGATGGGTGAACATCTTAAGACTTAATATATTTATGACTTCATAAATGGTGGATAGCTAGAGGTGCTTGCAATTGTCTTAGATGGAAGGACCGGTGGGTGAACATCTTAAGACTTAAAATATGTATGAAACCACATATGTGTGGATAGTCAGAGGTGCTGACAAATAGTTATGGTGGAAGAATAAGAGTGTGAACACCATGGTATGACCATAATTAAATTATGGTAAATAATAATGTGATATTATTATATTGTAAATTAAACCACAGGTGTGTGGATAATTGGTGAAGCCAATGGAATATATATGATATTTATGATGTTTTAAATTAGCCAGAGGTGCTGGTGATAGAGTTGAATTAGATAATATAATCATATTGATGAAAATGACCCGTTAAGGGAAATAAATGCACAATGCGTGGTGTGTGCAATTTGATGTTTGAATATGATATATTATTATCTAAACTTGATAAACATCCATATGATATGTATGTGGATGTGATAAAATGAGTTTTTGGGGGAATTTTGGGAGGGGTTACTTACTTAGTTCATATGAACTAATTGTGACCTTATATGTGATGTTACAGGTTAAAAATAGATATGCATCGGGCGATCAAATCGGGCACGTTTTGAAGCAGAATCGAGCGTTATGTAAATCTTTGGTGAGATTAAAAATTAAACACACTAGTTTTATTAATCGTAGACATAAATGGTGTGTTTAACTTCCAAATGGTGATTTCACGCTTCTGAACATTATTTTGTGGTAAAGTTTTAAACTGGGACAAAAAAAAAATTTGACACGTGTAAACGTGAATGAAGTTAGGGTGTTACATGTTTATAAACCCTTATTCCATGAATTATCACTATTAAACCTTAGCTAGGTAAGGTTTATGTCAATTACGTTCAAAGTCTTTTAAGTATAACATTTTTAAATAATTCATTTTAAGTTAAATCATTAAGTTAGAAATCATTTAATTTAATTTAAAGAAGTTTATGAATCAATTTCTTTTATTAAAAACATAAATTAATTTAAGAAGATATAAGTTACATGATTAAACTTAGATAATCATATTCGTTTATCTCTAACTCTTTTGATATGTTTTCGTTTCCCAAGGTTCTTTGATCGACTTATTTGTATAACCTATCCTAGATAGTTCAATGAACCACCTAATGTAGTTATGTGTTTTCATGAAATGTCTAAGCGTTAGATGTTAATAGTGAAATCAACATCTATATGCTTAGCTATTGTCTTGATTCGTAATGCATCTATCACCGTGTCATTAATAGTTTTAGTTTAATGAATTCCAAATCTGTTAAACTAAAATGATATAGTTCCACATTTGTTTAAAAAAAGTGTTGGTGTTATAAATCTCTAGCATAGAAGACTTACAAATTTGTCACCTTTATTTGAAAACCCTAATTTTTTTGTTCACCCATTCATTTCTACAAATCATTTTAGTTTAGGATAACTTTAATGTTGGACATTTGTATGGATGTTTAGAAATCCATTAACCTCCTAGTCAAGCCCTATTATCCTTTCCCATGCACACACACACATTCGACCACCTTGCATGCATATTTACGTACAATGCTCATGCATGAAACCATATGGTTCGAACCCATGCACAAGACCATATATACAAGCCCATGTAATCATTCGATTAAAGGTTCGGCTTGTGCGAATGAATGATCGGCCGAGTGTAGTGACCCAGGCTAAAAGAACCAAGCTTTGCCGAATGTGATCACCAATGCGAATGAGGGTTTGGACCGAATGGAGGGTTAGACCGAGTGTTGATGATGTCTGCGAATGAAACAGCCTGGCCGCATGAAAGTTGGCCGTAAGAATCTTGGACCGAAACAAGCTCAGGCGAATGATGCTCAGGCCGACAGAATGAGAGGCTCCTTTGGTCTGGTGGCCATTTGGCCTAAGGTTTGCTAATGAGGCCAGGTGCCTTTCGGCCCACCTGATGACCCCTTCGGCTGATCGAACCCCTTGGTGCAGCCCCCCCCCCCCACTTTTGAACCTCATGACCACAACATGACTTCTCACAAGTTCCTACAACATCCTAAGATGTTAATGTGTATTTTCCCTAAGGTTTTAATGTGACACCCCAGTCACTTTCTGTTCCCTCCGGACATGTAAAACATTTATTAAGAATGTTGTTTAGGTCCCAGAAAACTTTTTGTGTTTTGTTTGTAAACACACCCATTTTTTTTAATTATTTAAAAATTAAGACATGTCAAAGTATATCCACATACTTATAACAAGTTAACTTCGATTCACCACTCCAATCTTTTTGTTCGATCCCGATCACCATTACCGTTCACCTTACTCTTTTGTACCTGTAAACACCACATTTAAATCACCATTAGTTCGTTAGAACTAAGTAAGTTTACCCCACTATTTCTCCAAGTGTATTCCATAACACCATATGGAAACACTACTGATGTCCCAAATATAATTTGGTAACAACATTCAATCACATACAAAACGATCTACTAATGGATCGTTTCCACTCAAAACCCCATGAATCACCCATTCATGTACAATCATTAAAATTTAACACCTCACATACATGTGCACACAAAACTCCAGTTATGCATCATATTTCCCAAAAGTCAAAATTTAACAATTTGACTCTTGAATTTTGAATGTCTACACCCTTGTAGGTCATCTTTTGTTCACACACCTTGTGAATCAATTACATTGAAATTGCAAGTCATCTGTTCACACACCTTGTGAATCAAAACATGCACATTACCAATCCACCATTTGTTCACACACCTTGTGAATCAATTACATTGGAATTGCAAGTCTTATGTTCACACACCTTGTGAATCAAAGCATGCACATTTCCAATCCATCATTAGTTCACACACCTTGTGAATCAATTATATTGGAATTGCAAGTCTTATGTTCACACACCTTGTGAATCAAAGCATGCACATTTCCAATCGACCATTAGTTCACACACCTTGTGAATCAATTACATTGGAATTGCAAGTCTTATGTTCACACACCTTGTGAATCAAAGCATGCACATTTCCAATCCACCATTAGTTCACACACCTTGAGAATCAATTACATTGGAATTGAAAGTCTTATGTTCACACGCCTTGTGAATCAAAGAATGCACATTTCCAATCCACTATTAGTTCACACACCTTGTGAATCAATTACATTGAAATTGCAAGTCTTATGTTCACACACCTTGTGAATCAAAGCATGCACATTTCCAATCCACCATTAGTTCACACACCTTGTGAATCAATTATATTGGAATTGAAAGTTATACGTTCACACACCTTGTGAATCTAAACATGAACATTACAAATTCAACATCTACGCAATCGTAGATCACCACATGTTCACACACCTTGTGAATCATACAACAACAATAACCACAATCACATATAACACAATCACTTGTAGTATGGACTCACCCAGTCCTTAACTACAAGTTCAAGCACATATGTAACTTACACACAATTTGAACACATTCACTTGTGTTTACATCAACTATACTCCCAATTCATATGTTCACACACCTTGTGAATCATTTAACACAAGATTACTACATGTGTTATTTACACATATAGTCATCATTAGACACAAACAACAAATAGTCACACAATTGTGATTCCAAATAACATATATTAGTGTCTAACTTCAAATTCAACATAAGGTCTATCACCCTTTCATATGTTCACACACCTTGTGAATCATATGAGGTAAATTAATCACAATTTATTCACATACAAGTGAACCAATTATACTTACGTATAACAAACAGTTGTCTACATCATTGTAGATCAACTAAGTTATCCACTACCTCCTTAGTTCACATTCAAGTGAACCATTTCAACATACTTTCAACAACATTATCCACACTCATGTGGATTAATATCAATTTAAGCAAACATGAATGCCTACACACCTGTAGGTCATCACTATATCACATTCATCACATGGTTCATATCCATGTGTATCACCAATTGAGTTTTGTTCACATGATCACAATATATAGGATTCATCTTCACAACATTAAACAAACTCAACAGTAACGGGTGACTTACCTTAATTTGGAGAGCTATCAAAAATCTGCAATGCTTTCCCAGGTCTTCTAGAACTAGATTCACCTCCTCTTCCTATTATATATTCACATATAACAGGATTTAACAACATGAACACACAACTTGTGTTATTTATATAATCTAGTTCATTTGACCTGTTTTACTCTTCGTATTCAATCAAAACCTCGTCGAGGCTTTTATCAACAACTCATGTGTGGAAATTAATCTACACATGTTCTTAATTATATTCAACTTATCAAAACTTCATATTTTGAAATCTGTTGCTTGACTTCCTTTACCAACACCTAGTTGTAAATCACACATATACAACTAGTCTCAATACTCCCAACACCCACACATACTGATTCAAACTCATTTGAATCTCACTTATTAGTGTGTGACATTTAGAAGCCAAGTTATCCTTTATAATTAGCATATCATGCTAAAATCATTAACTTTCAATTTTCAAACATTTAATCAACACTTGAACTAGATCTATCATTCCAGAGGATGATCCAAAACCACCATAACCACAATTTAATCATTCCTCTAGTTATCACACTCAATAATATGAGTTTCACAACAACCGGACATCATAACGGATCAAACTCAAAATTTCACCGTTAAAACATCTAGTTCTTCGTTTCTAATCATCTCTAATCATCATATAATACTAACAACTCAATTTAATCCACATATTATTAAAATCAATGGGATAAAACGAATTATTACCCTTTGAACGGATTTCTGATTGAAATCTGACGATCCAGACTTGCAGAAACGCTTACTGATTCGATCTGGATGATCCGGTAACTTGAAAACTGATGTTGATCCACAAAATTTCGTATCTGTGTGTGCTTGTGGCGAAACAGTTCGAGATTAAGAAAAATAAATTTTCTTCATGAAAATCTGATAAAATCAAGAATCTGCTGAACCGCCTCATCCGTCGCGTACCGCGAAGGAGGGTTAAAGAACTCTTCGCGTACCGCGAAGAAATCCGGAACTCTCAGATCTTTTGGTCCTTCGCGTAGCGCGAAGAGGGACTCAAAAATTCTTAGCGTACCGCGAAGCATTCCAAAACATAATTTCTTTATAATTTTCTTTGTTTCGCGATTCCGGACAATCCGTAACTCCGTTTCGCGAACAGTTTTCTTCCACGTTCATAATTTCTCACATACTTTCAATTTTTTAATAATCACAATCGTTTTATTGATGATTATTTCAAACGTGATCAATAATTGAAAACCGGTCGTTACAAATCTCCCCTCCTTACGAAGGTTTCGTCCTCGAAACCGATTATATCTCAAATAGAAAATGATAAAATTTCCGCATTTCATCCTCGGACTCCCACATAGCATCCGAACCTCGCCTGTTCTTCCATTGCACCATTACTTGGTTAATTGTCTTATTTCGAAGTTGCTTAACTTTTCTATCCAAGATAGTCACCGGTTTCTCAATATAATTGAGTTTATCATCAAACACCAAATCCTCCATCGGCACATAAGCCGATTCGTCCGCTAAGCACTTTCGCAAATAAGACACGTGGAATGTATTATGAATCTCACTCAACTCCTCCGGTAGCTCTAAGCGATGGGCAACCTCGCCAATCCGAGCTATAATTTTGAATGGTCCGATAAGACGTGGACTTAATTTTCCTCATCTACGAAAACGAATTACACCCTTACAAGGGGAAACCTTTAAAAACACAAAGTCTCCCACTTGAAATTCAATTGATCGTCTTCGTTTATCTGCATACGACTTTTGACGGTCTTGTGCCGCTTTCAAGTGAGCTCGAATTTAATCAATTCGCTGATTTGTTACTTTCAGTATTTCTTTATTTTCAAGCTCTCGCGGCCCAACTTCTCCCCAACAAACACCGCCGTCCATATAACATTTCATATGGAGGCACTCCTAATCCAAAATGATAACTGTTGTTATACGAAAATTCCGCCAGAGGTAGATATTCATCCCAACTACCTCCAAAATCGATAATACACACTCGTAACAAATCCTCCAATATCTGAATGGTCCGTTCACTCGGACCATCAGTCTGAGGATGATACGCCGTGCTCAACAACAGTTTCGTACCCAATTCCTCTTGAAAATTCTTCCAGAAATGAGAAGTGAATCGTGTGTCTCCATCGGACACAATCGTCACTGGTATCCCGTGACGCAACACCATTTCTTTCACATATACTTCAACCATTTTCTCGGAAGAATACGATTCACGAATAGGAATAAAATGAGCACTTTTAGTCAACCTATCTACAATGACCCAAATATATCATACCCCTTTAATTCAATTCGATATTCATCAATCAAATTTGAGGTAACAACTATTTTTATTGTCTTTCACCTTAATAGGTGAATAATCCTCTCTTCCTGTTCTAGGCATTAACCACTATTCATTGCCTTATTTTAAATTCCCAATCGGAATTTCGACACCTTAATTCATATTCGCTTTGAATGTTCTCACCATTGAGAATCATTCTTATTTCACATCATGCTATCATATAACAAGTTAAACTACCAAATAATGATCACACTACTGTGATTCAATTTAGTGAACACACTATTATGATTCAATTCATGAATCTATTTAAATGTTCACAACTTTGTGAATCTTTTCAATTTATCATAACCTTGAATGTTCTCACCTTTGAGAATCATTCAAATTTCATGGTTAACTAACAAACAATATTTTCATATATTGTTACAACTACATACATACAATTTATGATCACACTATTGTGATTCAAAGTAATACACATTTGTGCTTTCATATATATATATATATATATATATATATATATATATATATATATATATATATATATATTAAGTCTTAAGATGTTCACCCACCGGTCCTTCCATCTAAGACATTTGCTAGCACCTTTAGCTATCCACACATATGTGGTTATCACCACACATATACATTTATTAACACCACTAATCCCTAGCAAAACAACTAAGGATTATATAGATTACAAAGTTTACATATCAAACTTTGTTAATGGGTTATCTCTACCCAATAATCCCCATTCCCACATACTGTGGATGTCCATTAATTCTTATATTTAAACGAATGTTCACACTCTTGTGAATCAATTCGATTATTCGCTCCATTTATATGTTTACACCATTGTAAATCATTCCAAACTATAATTATTTGCATGGGTGTTCACATTCTTATGAATCACTTCATTCCATACTTTAATAATAAAAGTCCACACCCTTGTGGATCATTCTTTTTCTAATTTAAATTTAAAATTTATCACCAACTTCACACAACTGTGAATTAATATTAAGTGTCGTGTACTAGAATTAGACACTCCATATCCTTACTTCTAGTTTACACCTAACATTTTCATACATATATTTTTATCTCCTTTATATAAAAGAATAAAATAACTCTAAGGCTTTAACCAAACATTTCACACAATTCTCCGCACCTCGGAGATATCAATTTCATCCATCCCCTGATGATATTCATCAGCCATTACACAGCTGTGACAATAAATTTTATACTAGCCTTAGACATATAATGTCATATGTATGCTACCCCGATTCTTGTGATTCTATAGATCACACATATTTAATATTATACATTACATGTATACGTGTCTTTATCGAATATTCACACTTTTGTGAATTATTCAACTATTCAAACTAATAGCGACACGATTGTGATTTTTAACAAATCACATACCCCATGTTATAACACCTTACCAATTCTTTCCTATACTAATATGAAATAATGTTCCCAAAGATACGTTCATATCGTGTATATGTTACTAAGCTGGCCAGGCATAGCAAGATATGCACCATATACTCGTTTCTTTACGTTCACTGTTTCACACAAGTTAAGAATATTGGTTTATAACAAAACAAGTTCTATAACTACAAATTCAACAAAATGGGTAACTTATTGTGAACGTGCCTGAATTGTGAATGTGTCTGTAACTTAAGTACAGTACGAGAGCCATACTGTACGAGAACATGTCTAAATTGTGAACGTGCCTGAATTGTGAATGTGTCTGTAACTTAAGTACAGTACGAGAGCCATACTGTACGAGAACATATCTATGGTCTGTATGAGAACTTAGTGCATGAACTGAGAACATATCCTAGTCCTGTATGAACATATCTTTAAAAACATGTGTTGCAATGCAATGAGCTGGGTAAGACTCTAACATGTTTTTGAAATAACAGGACTAAGTATAACTACGAATAATTGTGTGATCTGTGTGTATCGAGTATATGTCTGGACTAAATTCATGTACTTATACTGTATTCTTATATCACATGTCAATGCAATTTTTCAGTGTAACTGAATGTGATTGTAAATTATGTGATAAAGCGGGTTATATCTTTAATGTTCTTAAACTGACCTGAATTTGTCTGCTGGTGAGCAGATTAATGGCTCCTAAAAGAGGTCGACCAGCTAAGAAAGCTGCTAAGAACATTACAAACTCTGAACCGAATCAAATTCCACCTGTGAATGTTGAATCAAATCCGGAACCACGTATCAATCCGGAAGTGAACGTAGTTCCACCTGGGAACTTGGAAACGAATACTACTCCACCAGTGAACCCTGGAGCAGGCATTGTTCCACCTGCTGGTACAAGCGGATCGGAAACAAATGAAGCTATGATAGCTCATATTGTGCGTGAACAATTATCTGCTTGTGGTGTTCTGACACAACACCAACCACATATCACCACAGGTTCTGGTGGGGAACAGATCATGTTGAGCATAATGCTACAGGTGGTCACGTTGAAACTCATACCACTACCGGTACAACTACCATTATTCCTGATCCACCTTGACAGGGATGTACTTACAAGTATTTTGCTTCCTGTAACCCTCCTACTTTTACTGGCAAACAAGGAGCGGCTGGTCTTTTAAGGTGGATCGAGGAGATGGAAACTAAGCTCAAAATCAGTCAGTGTCTGGAGGAGCATAAGGTGTCTTATGCTGCCTGTTCTTTGAAAGACTCAGTTTTGACCTGGTGGAATACTCAGGCCAAGACTTTGGGTTCAGCCACAGTTGACTCGATGTAACACATGCTATTTATTTTATAAAATATATTGTTAAATATTATAATTTTAAATATCTAGTTATTATATACACACATGTGACACTTACATACTAGTAAGTAACGAGTAAAATGATTATTAAAAATTTTTTTTGACATACTTATTCGGATAGTTAATATTATAGGAGACCACTCAAAATTAATAAAATATATTATAATTAAACTTTCTCCGTTTTTAACGAAACTTTGGTCGAAATGTAGATAAAAATGAGCAAGTCTCAGCAGTATTTTTAGAATTTTATAAAACGTTATATGTTAAAAGTTATAAGAGAAAAACGAAATTTGAGCTAAATTAATTATATTAATAAAATATTAAAAATCTATCAAAGCTCATTTGAAAGAAATTATCCTGAAGATTCTACGTGGAGCAATTTTAAGAAATAAATGAAACTACTGCCTGAGTCATTCGAATATTTAGAGCACGCGTGGAACACCTACATCTACTGATTTCTTTAGCAGCAAGCATAAAACCACTTATAAATACCTTGCAAATTTTCGACAGTTAGAAACCATATTTACAATACACACTCATTTGAGAAACAAAATTAGAAACTGTGGATGCTAGGAGGTGCCGATCAGTATAAAAAGTCAAGCTTAAGAAGTTGATTCGTTTAGGTATATTATCTAATTTTTATTTTATTTTAACTTATAAATTTAAAGTTTTATTAAAATATTAACTTATAGGGTTAGGGTTAGGGTTAGGGTTAAGATCCGACCCTATGTATATATTAAAAATTTTAGTTTACTTAAAAATAATAATATAATAATAAATAATAATAATAATACTAATATTATTATTATCGTAGTAATAAACAATAAAAATAATAATAATAATAAAAATCATAATAATAATAATAATAATAATCGTAATAATAATAATAATAATCGTCGTAATAAATAAATAAATAAATAAATATGTAAATATTCTTTGCAGAACAGTTATAAACATATATTAAGCAGAAACGCTGCCCAATTTACAATAACAAGTTTAAAGCTGTCACCCTGCCAACTCAAAATTCAGGTGAATACATCTAACTTGTTTTTAAATTATAAATGAATTTTTATGAGCATGATATGTTTAAACTTTGATGCATAAAGGAATACTATTAGACCAGCATTTAGGCCATTAGTATACGTACGATTTGCAAATTGTATCCGCTATGGGTGAAATTCCCATATGTGGCTGGTAACGTGGGCTGGAAGGTTATACGTAAGACGCACTCCGCAGGCAACCTAACCAGTGACGGGCTGTGGGCTGGAGGGAACAATTGTAAGACGCACTCCGCTGTTGTTCCTAACCAGTGACAGTACAAGCCAGAGTATGCAGTGGTTGTATCGATCAGTGAAATAACCTGCTAAATGTGTAGTATTGCCACTAATAATTATGGTTAAAGTACCGAATATGCTATGCTTACATATCGAGTCGGTTATTTGTATTCACCAACATTATGTTGACGTTTTATTTTCAAAAACTTTTCAGGTAATAATGAATGACAAATCAGAAGCAAGATTAGAGGTTTAGGGCCTATGACGCCTTAAATAAAAATCTTGTGGCAAAACCGAGGAGCGATTGGAGTTATACCTCCAAGTCCCATGTAAATCGAGATATGTAAAATATGTTTGTAAAAACTCGGTTTAAAATGAAATAAAATGTTGTGTTCATATCTATGCCGATGAAATTTTATAAAACCCTGAAAAGTTATTTATAAACGAGGAAAAATGTGATTTTTCATACCCACACGTATGAATCAATAAGAAACAATGAAATACGGTTTTCACATCCATGTATGTGAATCATTTGTAAAACTTATAAAATTCATAAAACAATGCTTCCGCTGAAATATATTATAATGAATAATAAACTCTGACCGAGACTGTATAATCTATGAAACCAATTCGGGTCGCAGCGCCCGGGCCGCCGAGAGCCCGGGGTGTGACAGGTTGGTATCAGAGCTCCTGGTTTTAGCGAAATAGGTACTATTGAATGTATCTAAGCTTTAACCGAATTAAGATAAGTGCCTATCAAAGGAATAGGTAGAATAGTATACTTGAAATAATAACAATGATTGAAATAACATGATGAATTTTGATTATAGCTTATAAGCTAAATTACGATGAATTATTTTAAGATCTTGTCAAATGATATTTTGTAGACAATGTCTCGTAACCAAAATTCTGGCGGACCGTCTGCAAATACTCGTGGGCGAAAGAGAACGCACACGGATGCTAATGAACCTGTGATTCAAAAGGCTGACTTACTTGAACCAATATCATAAGCACACAGATTAACTTAAAATAATTACAATACAGGGTTTCGTCATTACAATCAGTATCATAATTTACAACTAAGTTTATTACACAACTGACTTATTTAATTACTAGTGTTTGAAGTGCTGCCTCACCGAGTGTCACTGTTTTCCTGCAAAAAGATTTAAATTTGAAACGTCAGCACAAAGCTGGTGAGATCGACAGTTCATTTTAAAACAATATGATATGATAAGCACGTTCTCAAAAGTTCAGTTCTGGATAACCATGGGACCTGTATCTAGTTCCTTTCGGACGTCTAGTCTGTCTCAAGATATTACCCGTCGGTACATATCTTAATGCCTCATTATCTTAATGTCTATCATACCATTAAGAAGTTCAAGAAACAGATAACAAACATTCACACAAGGGGAGATGCAATCTTCCCAGTGAATGGGGTGTCAACCAATAGTACTATCAATGTTTTCTGCTCGGCCACACATGGGTTCACTAGATACAGTTCAAAAATGAGGACTTTCAGTGTCATGATAGAGTTCAGTCTACAAGCCAAAATCCCATGAAATCCCACAAAAGTCACAACAATCACATGAAATCACACAGATATCAGTGATACATATCATATGTTCATTTAAAGTTCAACAATGTTCCCCGATGTTTATAAAAGATTAAAAATAAAAGGGGTTGTACGAAACTCACCTGGTAATATAGGTGTAGCAGAGTATCACCAAACTGATAGTACAGAGATGATTCTGCATTTAGTTATATTTATTGAATTATTCATGTTCTAGTTTACTGATTAGATCCTTCTGAACGTTCAATGTCAAAGACATTGCTTAGTAAATCATCAACTCGATATTAATTATATAATTAATTAATTTAAGGTTATATCATACAATGTATGATAATGTAGGAACCTACATTGCGTTAAATTCCTAATTCAAAGTTGATGACACTCTTGATTAATCAGAATAATCTCAGATTAACCAAATAGTTAATGTTGTTGATTATAATGCTAAAACAGTTTCTAGATGATTTAATGGCTTAGGAGTGATTAATCCTTATTATTGATTACCCAAATATCATGAAATATCACAATGTAGCATCACAATAGGTGTAATAACCAAGTTTAACATACTAATCTGACTGTTATCATTAACATCAGATAATCGTTCCAATGAGTATGTTAATGATTATGATTAGTTTGAAACACTTCGATTTAACCTTTGTATTTCAAAGATTAATCAAACTAATCACCTACATTGTTACAATCAAATGGTTTAAACCATTATAATCATAGTTATGATTTCATGAAAATCGGGCATTACAACGGATCAAAACGAGGATTTAACCGTTAGAACTTCGTGTTCTTTGTTCATAATCAATCCTAGCCATCATCTAGGCAATAATCAACAATCCTAACTATCTCATTACGTTCAAAAACAAGATCTAATCAATCTAAATCAAACTAGAAGGTTTATACGGATCATTACCTAATCAGACGGAGTTTTGCGGGTAAAATGACGATCAGAACTTGTAAACACGTCCCCAGGTGCGATCCACACGATCCGATAGCTTCAAGAGGTGATTTGATGGTGGTTTGTGTGTGTTTTCTCCTGTGAGTTCGTCTGAGTTCGAAAAAGATAATAAAAATAGTTTCTGCATGAAGATCTGATAAAAGGATCAACTTGTTCCACCGCCTCATCCGTCGCGTACCGCGACGGAGAACCTATTTTGGCTTCGCGTACCGCGAAGTTTTTCGGGAATCTGAGATATTTTACAATCATCGCGTACCGCGGAGGACTCTCAAGCCCACCTCCGCGTACCGCGATAAGCCCTTTCGACCAATACTTAGAGATTTTTCTTCTTTTATCGATTCTGGGCAATCCAGGACTCCGTTTTGCACACGGTTTTCGCCCACGTTCATCATTTCTCGCCTACTATCAATCTGTAGCAATTACATGTATTATAACAACATGGATTTCCAGAACGATCAAATGTGCCCACGTCATTGATGACGTAATTCTCGTATGCAACTGTCACAGTCTCCTCCTGTTAGAGAAATTTCGTCCCGAAATTTAGTGAAGACTTACATTATGACAATCGTCTATGAGAATAGATGTGGATATTTTAACTTCATTTGATCTTCACGTTCCCAAGTATACTCGGGTCCACGTTGCGAATTCCAACGCACTTTAACGATTGGTATGCGACTACTCTTTAACACATTCATTTCTCGATTCATTACCTCTATTGGTTCTTCACTGAACTGAAGTTTTTCATCAATATGAATTTCTTCTAGAGGTACGATCAATGATTCATCAGTTAAGCATTTCTTTAAATTAGACACATGAAAGACATCGTGAATATTACTAAGTTCAAGAGGTAATTCAAGTTTGTAGGCTACGGGTCCAATTCTTTCAAGAATTTTAAATGGCCCTACAAATCTTGGTGAAAGTTTACCTCTCTTTCCGAATCTGAAAATGCCTTTCCAAGGTGACACTTTCAACATTACCCGATCACCTACTTGGAATTCGAGTGGTCTACGACGGTTATCAGCATAACTCTTTTGACGATCGCGAGCAGCTTTGATTCGTTCCTGAATGAGTGCGATCTTATCAGTTGTTTCTTGAATGAATTCTGGGCCGATGATTTGGTTTTCACCACTTCTGACCAACAGATAGGTGATCTACATTTGCGTCCATAAAGTGCTTCGAATGGAGCGCATTGAATACTGGTATGGTAGCTGTTATTGTATGAGAATTCAACAAGTGGAAGATGAATATCCCAGCTACCTCCAAAATCAATCACACAGCTTCTGAGCATGTCTTCAAGAGTTTGATTCGTTCGTTCAGTCTGCCCGTCAGTTTGTGGATGATAAGCTGTGCTCATATTGATTTGTGTGCCCAGAGCATTCTGAAGAGTTTGCCAAAATCGTGACATAAATCGACTATCTCTGTCAGAAATGATAGAGATCGGTACTCCATGTCGAGACACAATCTCATTAACATAGAGTTTAGCGAGTCGATCCATAGAATAATCCTCTCGGATGGGTAAGAAATGCGCAGATTTAGTAAGGCGATCAACGATAACCCATATAGAGTCATGATTACGTGATGTTCTGGGTAATTTAGTAATGAAATCCATAGAGATCTGATCCCATTTCCACATGGGAATCTCAGGTTGTTGCAATAACCCAGAAGGTCGTTGATGTTCAGCCTTAACTTTGAGACATGTTAGACATCGATCCACATATTCAGCTACGTGTTTCTTCATTCCAGGCCACCAGTAAAAGTCTTTAAGATCTTTATACATTTTATCAGCACCTGGATGAATAGAATACCTGGATTTGTGCGCCTCATCCAAGATAATTGTTCGAGAGTTACCGAATAGAGGAACCCACATTCGGTCTTTGAAATACAACAGTCCATCAGCCTTAGTATCGAGTTTCTTGTCTAATCCCCTCAGTCCCTCAGCAGAATAGTTCGTTGCTTGTAAAGCTTGTTGCTGAGCATCTTTAATTTGGGGAATTATACTGGTTTGAATAGTCATTCCTAACGCTTTCACACGTAAAGGTTTGACTCGTTCCTTGCGACTCAAGGCATCGGCTACTACATTCGCTTTACCTGGGTGATAACGAATTTCACAGTCGTAGTCGTTTAAAAGTTCAACCCATCGCCTCTGTCGCATGTTCAACATTTTCTGATCTAGAATGTGCTGGAGACTTTTGTGATCAGTGTATATAATACACTTAGTTCCGTACAGATAATGTCTCCAAATCTTGAGTGCAAACACCACTGCAACAAGTTCTAGATCATGAGTGGTATAGTTCTTCTCATGTACTTTCAGTTGTCGAGAAGCATAAGCAATTACCTTATCTTTCTGCATTAGAACACACCCAAGACCTTGACGTGAAGCATCACAATACACTGTGAAGTTATCCGTACCTTCCGGTAGTGCCAATATAGGTGCATTACAGAGTTTGTGTTTCAATAGTTGGAACGTCTCCTCCTGTTGAGAATTCCATATAAACGGTTGATTTTTCTGTGTAAATGTAGTCAGTGGCAAGGCTATCTTTGAAAAGTTCTTGATAAACCTGCGATAATAACCTGCCAACCCCAAAAATTGGCGTATTTCGGTCGGGGTTCGTGGTGTTTCCCATTGTTTCACCGCCTGAATCTTACTGGGATCCACTTGAATACCGTTTTGATTTACTACATGACCAAGAAATTGAACTTCTCGTAACCAGAACTCACACTTGGAGAATTTGGCATATAATTTTTCACGTGCCAAAAGTTCTAGAATTAATTTCAAGTGTTGAGCATGTTCTTGCTGGTTTCGGGAATAAATAAGAATATCATCAATAAACACAATCACAAATTTATCCAGATAAGGTCTACATACTCGATTCATCAGATCCATGAAAACTGCTGGTGCATTGGTTAAACCAAATGGCATCACTAAAAATTCATAATGTCCGTATCGAGTTCTAAAAGCAGTTTTAGGAATGTCATCATCATGAATACGTAACTGATGATATCCAGATCTTAAATCGATTTTTGAAAAATAAGTAGCACCTTGTAGTTGATCAAACAGATCATCGATACGAGGTAGTGGATAACGGTTCTTGATTGTCAGTTTATTGAGTTCCCTGTAGTCAATACACATTCTGAATGAACCATCCTTCTTTTTCACAAAAAGAATAGGTGCTCCCCAGGGTGAGAAACTAGGTCTGATAAAACCTTTGTCTAACAGTTCTTGCAATTGACCTGAAAGTTCTTGCATTTCGGATGGTGCAAGCCGATACGGGGCTTTAGCAACAGGTGCTGCACCTGGAATCAAGTCGATTCGAAATTTAACTTGTCTCACTGGGGGTAATCCTGATATGTCCTCAGGAAAAACTTCAGGAAAATCCTTGACTACTGGGATATCTATGATTTGTTTGGGTGAAGAATTGTGCTCAGTCACATGTGCCAGGAAAGCATAACAGCCTTTCCTTAAGAACTTCTGAGCTCGTATACAAGATATGATACCAAGTTTTCTACCAGCTCGTTCTCCTTGAACTATTAGCGTATTACCATTAGGTAATGGAATACGGATCACCTTGTTTTGACACACAACTTCCGCTTGGTTATCAGAAAGCCAGTCCATACCAACAACAACATCAAAGCTCCCAAGCTCAATAGGAAGTAAATCAATTTTGAAAAGATGATCATTCAAATTCAAGGAACATCCTTGAATAATACTGTTAGTTTTGATCAACTTGCCGTTAGCAAGTTCAATAACATAAGGAGTTTCTAGATCTACCGTAGGCAATGAAATTAATGATGCAAATTCAGGAGAGATAAAGCTCTTATCCGCTCCTGTGTCAAACAACACTGATGCGTATAGATTATTAAGAAGAAACGTACCAGTAACAATATTTGCATCATGTCTTCCCTCGGTCGCACCAATCTGAAAAGCTCTCCCCCTAGCTTCAGTTCCCGGATTGGTGTTATTGTGTGGACAGTTTCGTATGAGATGATCAGGACTTCCACATTTGTAACATGACCGGTTGGTTTGAGTGGTTTGTCGTGGTGTTTGGTTTGGTGTCTGAGCAGGAAAGTTGCAATATTTAGCATAATGTCCAACTCGGTTACAGTTCAGACAAACAGGACATGGTCCCGTGTGATGGAGTGGACACTTATTGCATTTGGGCGCCTGCCCAGTATAAGTTTTCCTCTCAGGAACATTTGCACCATAGTTTTTCACAGTTGGCTTGCTCTGGGTGATCTCAGCCGGAGCCTTCGCCTTGGTTTTGCCAAACCACTTCCGTTTGGTACCTTTTGACACATTCGAGGTACCGACATCACTACGACTATGAGCCGTCTGAGGTTTCAAAGACAGAGTACCACTCCTTAATGCCTCATTGGTAAGCTTAGTGGTCAAAAGAATCGTATGTTTCAGGGTTGTAGGTTCAGCAGCAGTCACCATTCCTCGTATCTGAGGAATCAGACCCTTAATGTACTTCTCGATTAAAGCGGCTTCCGTAGGAAACATGTCGGGAAGTAAACAAGTAAGTTCATGAAAACGATCGGTGTAAGCAAGACAGTCAGCACCGATCATCGAGTGATTCCAGAATTCTTCCTGGAGTTTTTGGATTTCAGTGATGGGACAGTACTCTGATCTAATTAGAGTTTTGAAATCATTCCAGCCCATCGAATCAACTGTGGCTGAACCCAAAGTCTTGGCCTGGGTATTCCACCAGGTCAAAGCAGAGTCTGACCAACAATGCCGTGTTTCTCCGCTCTGACCAACAGTCCAGTTATAACTCCAGGGCTCCCATAACCGAGCTGACGAGTTCATGCCCCTTGTTCCAATGTCCTTGTCGCAAGACATTGTGTGTTCTCCCATTATTGAGCGCCCGCTCGACATCCAGTCGTGGTTTTAGCTACGAACCACGGGCGAGGATTGTCAATCACAAATAGATCTATTCTCAATAATCACGCCCCCCCCCCACGGTTAACGGTTACAGAATAGGGGACTTAGCGACAAATGTTCAACCCGAGAAATAACGACAAGCTTGGTCATATGTTTTCCCCACTGTCACATGTCTCAACCAAATGTTTTACAACACTTTCGTTTTCATGTCTCGCAAAATGTTTCAAAAGTTTTTCAGCATAACACATGATGCAAAATACGTTTTCATGTTTCACAAAATATAACGAAAGCGTTTCAGAGTTCCACCTGATCTCATCAGGTATCACGTATCACACAATGTATCAAACGTGTTCAGTGTTCCACCTGATCAAATCAGGTATCATGTTCCAGAAAATGTATCAACACGTTTTAAAGTTTCACCTGATCAAATCAGGTACCATGTTTCACAAAAATGTATCAAAATGTTTTCAGGTTCCACCTGATCTCAAATCAGGCATCATGTTTCATCAAGTGTTTCAAAAACTAACTCAAAACTTCATAATAATCAGTATGTTTCAAACACGTTTTTATGTTTTCTCATTCCCCGAGTTCAAAGCCAAAATACATAAAAGGGGATTCGTGAACTCACCTGAGTTGATTCAACTCAATAACAGTGCACAACGCTCGTATCACTAGTTCTTGAACTCTAAACCTGTATGTCATTAGAGTTCTATGAGTTACTTAAGCCTAAACTGATTCTCAGAACTTTCCTTAGTTCAACATCTCACAACGTGTTTTAATTGAGAACCTATAATGATTTAGGTTCTTATTAAGAAACTTATAACTTCTTGGTTTAATCAGGACATTCCCAAATTAACCAAGTTAGTATTGTTGTTGATTATATCACCAAAACAATTTCTCAATGGATTCCAGGTTTAGAAATAGTTAATCCTTGTCATTGATCATTCCAAAGAATGATCAGGACAATCACAACCATTGTTATAATCAAATGGTTAAAACCATTATGATCTATGATATGGTTTCATGATAATCGGACATTATAACGGATCAAAACAAAGATTTCACCGTTAACCTGTCAAGTTCTTGATTTCTAACTATTCCTAGCCATCATCTAGGCAATAATCAACAACAATAACCATGATATCACTGTTAAAATCTAGATCAAATTCATATTTTATCAAACTAATAGAAGAGGTAGAATCGTTACCCTTTAGAACGGATTGCTCGGACGATTTGAAGTTTTGTTTCCATCTCTTTGATCCATTTTAACAACCACTCAACTCCTTCCTTTCCAGTAAAATCGGGAGGATTATAAGTTTTAAAGTAGTTGTATGTACATCCATGTGGTGGAGAATCTAAAACTTTTATATTCATACTGGTGGTAGTATAAGTTTCTATGTTCTTGTCAGTAATGTTGCGCTCTATATGGGTTCCACGTGAGCTAGAAGCTATGTTCTGCTGATATTGAGCCAACATACCTGGAATAACTGCCACCAGTTGCTCATTTACAATTCGAGCTATCATTGCTTCATTTAGTTCAACTCCACTAGCAGCCGTAGGTGGAATCGTATTCGTTTCAACATTCACGGGTGGAGCCCTGTTTGTTTCCAAATTGACACGTGGATCCGGATTTGATTCCACGTTCACAGGTTGGACTTGATTCAGTTCAGGGTTAGTAATGTTCTTGGTAGCTTTCTTAGCTAGTCGACCTCTTTTAGGAGCCATTGTTCTGCCCATATGCAGACAAACTCAGGTCAATTCAGAAACATAAGGATATAACCCGTTTTATCACATAAATTCAATCATATTCAGTTACACTGAAAATCTATATTGAAATGTGATTATAAAGAATATAGTATAACTACATAAATTTAGTCCAGACATGGTTGCACTATACACAGATCACACAATTGTTCGTAATTATACTTAGTCCTGTAATTTCAAAAACATGTTAGAGTCTTACCCAGCTCTTTGCATTGCAACACATGTTTTTAGAAATATGTTCATACAGAACTAGGACATGTTCTCACACAAAAATGCTCACACACAAAAATGTTCGCCTTCAAGTCTTTAATATGTCACACCCCTGCGCCGCGTGCGGAATCCACGGCGCGGTGACGTATGATCAGTTGAATCATGCACAAGTATTGAATAAGAACAACCACAATGGATTACTACATTTCATAATGTTTAGACAGTTGATTAGTTACAGACAATCTATCTACCAAAAGTAAGACAACTACAGACCCAAAATATAGTTTACAAAATAAGACTCCAAACAAGACAATTAAACATTTAGGATTTAGTGAGTTTCTATTCCATCCTAGCATGTTTCTTCATCTTGTTCTATCTTAGAATGGTCTCCTTAGTTGTCCCTGAGATTGTCTTAAACCTGATTACCTGAAACACGTGAAAAGTAACTGTCAACTACAGACGTAGTTGGTGAGAACAATAGGTTTAAACATTTGTAAACATGAGTTATATGATATAAGACATAGGTAAGTTAAAGCATCATAAGATTCACACGGATGAGCTGTAACCCAAACTAACATCAAGCAAGAAAATGAGTGTAAACAGTCCAATCACTGTTCGCACGACAGCCAATAATATCAAGTCCCAAACCACGTTTGGAGTTAGATAATACGTCAGCAGTTTTGATAACCATATGACACCAGACCTACAGTTGGCTTTTAAAAGCAAATTTAAAAGCCAACTCCATCCTGGATAAGAAAACCATGACACCAGACCTGCAGTTAGCTTTTAAAACAAATTTAAAAGCTAACTTCATCCTGGATAAGAACCAATGTGTCCGCTTTCCCTTGTTGTGATCACCCAGTACTAACGCTAATGAATGTGATACTTGATGGGTTTACAAGTTTGTTTACAACAATGGACACCATGTTTTCTGAATCTTACTTTAACCGGATGTGTTAATGTCTTATTGAAAACCTGGATTCAACTCCACGAGTTGAATCCTTTGTTTATGTAACATGAAATGAATCTCTTGATTTGAATACCATGATGTGAACAACTTGACTTGAATACCATGTTTTGAACCAATGAGTTTGAATACCATGTTTTGAACCACTTGATTTTGATACCATGTTTTGAACCAATGAATTTGAGTACCATGTTGTGAACCACTTGTTTTGAATAACATGATGTGATGACCTTGTATAACAACAAGGTTTATAGCAAAAGAAGGGTTGATGAAATCATTTATTTAAAAATGTTTATCCTTTAAAAGAACATTTGAGTAAAACTGTTAATAAACCTTTCAAGAAAACATTTTAAAATCCTTTTTAGTAATAAGGGTTTAATAGTAAATAATTCCTTTAAAACAGTTGTCAATTTCCTTAAACAGTTGAAGAATCACTTGGATTCATAAGATAAACCTGTAATGTTTATGAATGTACATAAACTATGCAATGAAACAAGATTGAAATAGCGGTTTTGATCACGTGTTCCACCCCAAAACAGTTATAAAACAGTAAAAGAGGGGCTAAAGTTCTCACCTGTCTGCAGTAGACTCTGAACTAAAACAGTTAGCAAGTAGCAAACAGGACTTCTAACTTGTTCCTATAACATTGTAATCATACATAAGATATAGGATTTATAATTGTATAGCTTGATTCATTGATTGACTTGTGTTCTCATGATTAGATTGTTGTGAAAACTTGAATGTTATGCTTTGAGTCATTTGATTGATCATGGGTCCAAGAAACTTATGAAATGATCTTTGATGCATAATTCATATGCATAAAATGATAAATGTTTGAGACTTTTATAACCATTGATTAACCTATATAATGATAAGATGTTCAATTGTGATAAGTTTTTGAGATTGTGAATTGACCTTCATGATTATTGTTAAGTTACAACTTAACCAATTTATAATCAATTCACAATTGTCATGACCGAGGTCTCACATTGAGTTTTAAACCCATAGATTAATGATGGGCTTATTCAAAGGTCATGGGTCACTTAGGTTAACGAGGATCCAATTAGAAACAATGTTGGGCCAACACATGTTTAGGTAGGTCATGCGAGCCTCCAAGAAACTATTGATCTACCTAAGATCAAAACGAGTCTATATAACTCGATTGGGCTTGGCCTATGTCTTTGGACCACTTACTAATGGCATTGGGCTTATTACAATCTACTTGGGCCGAAAGAGATGTGAGCTGCCACCACTTGGCAGCGAACCCTTGGGGTTTAGGCCTAGGTTCGGCCAACTACATGACAAGGTTCGGCTCTATAAATTAATCAAGCAGGGTTCGGCCTTAGGTTTATGTTTAAGGTGGTTCGCGACCTGCATAGGCTTCGGCAAGTTGAGCGACTAACTATGAAGGTTCGCCAAGGAGTCTGAGTTCGTCGACCATAACCATCAAAAGAGTTCGGCTAATCATGCCACGAACCATGCAGGGTTCGTGGCTTAGTCTCGGCTCATGCATGGCGACTAGGATTCGTGGGCATGGTTCGGCTGCATGGGGTTCGTGAGAGGATCCATGTATAGGGTTCGTTATCATGCACTCATAGGGTTCGGTATTAGAGAGTTCGTGAGTCTGATGAGGGTTCGCATAGGGTTCGACTGAGATGGGTTCGTGTGCAGCATGAAACCTCATCACAGGTTCGTGATGACCACAGGGTTCGGCTGACCATCCAGCGAACCAGAAGGGTTCGTTATGTCCACGAGGGTTCGGCCAGCAGCAGACTAGGGTTCGGTCGACGGTGACTCACGAACCATGGGTTCGTTTCCCTTCGCCGGTTTGTCCAGAACAGGGTTCGGCTAGCGAACCTGTTACCCGCATCATCTTCATCACCAAACTTCTGGATCTAGATCACGATTCAAGCTAATAAAACCTCCAGAAAGCTTTCTATGGCTGCGAAACTAATTAGGAGAGTGCTAGGACCGGCTAAACGTCGAGTTTAAACAAAAACACACAACAACTTATGAAAACCCTATTTCCCGAATCTTTCCAAGGCTCATACCTCATTTTTGGCTGGATGGATCTGCGATATTCTTGTACTTTCGTGTAGAGTTTGTCGAGAGCTTCGCGTGGACACCAAGAACACCGAAATCCGTCGAGAAACGAGTGAAATACGCGCGTTTGAAGGTCGGTTTTCTAGAGAGAGAGAGGGTATACGGGATTTCTAGAGAGAGAAGTGGTGGTTGGGGAATTAAATGAGAAAATGACTCTCTTTAGAGCTTTTATAGCCCGTGTAGTGTTCGGGTCTGTTTCGGTCGCTCGGTTCGCGTTTCCGGAACGTAACGCGTAAATTTACGCGGTTTTAAATAAAAATAGATGTTAAACTCATTTAAATGATGAGTTTCAAAATTGTAAAAATATAAAATAATTAATTTAATTATTTTTACTCTTCGTGTGTTGTCGGATCGTTAAAACATTCGAAATTACGTGTATACCCGCAATCGCGTACGTTTTCCGATCGTATAAAAATTTAAAGTCGTTTAATCGTAATTATAAGTTCAACATTCGTATTATTATGGATCGTCACCCATAACTATACTCAGTCTCGCTTACAGATTACGATCTTGGTTGAATTAATTAAATGTCATAGTATTCGTCTCGACACTACGCACTAACACTAACCTGTTACACCGAACGCAGTATATATATAGGGCTCACTCTCGCTGCCCACCACTGTTTCGATATAACAAGTTACTGTTCTTGCTTAGTGAAATCGACTGTAAATAAATAATACATACTTGTTTTCTGATTACTAAGATCCTGTAACACACAAGCACACATTATGAACATACTGAAACACATTGATTGAACTGAAACTGAACAGACACTGTTCTAACACTGTTTACAACTATATGACTATATGCACAAATGTTACATAATACGTTGCCATGCCGGCAATAGATATGTTCTCGTACATAAATGTTCTCATATTCTCGTACAAAAATGTTCTCATACAGTAATGTTCTCACATAGTTCCCTTTTATTATCTAGTTATAGTTCATACAAGTTTGATATTAATATATAGTTCATACATTCACACACAGGGTATTCAAAGATGATACCGTATCTAGAACATTCACCTGCTTCATAAGAAACAGGTATGACATAAGTATCTCTAATACGGTAATACCAATGTTCTTTAGAATAATACGGGACCGCTGTATCTCATAGCGTATAGTCTGTAGATCCTAGCTAACCTGCTAAAGTTGTGTTCATAGCTCCGCTTGGTGGGAGGATTCTCTCAACTCATGAGTAATGTTAAGCACATCTCTCGGTGTCCGCTGTCATCTTGGGGGAAGACCGGTAGTCTTGAGAGCTTGAGCTCACATGTGTCGAAGTCCATCACATGCCTGAATCCTCTAAAGTGATTAACTCTGCCTCTTCCCTGCATAAGCATTCTTGCCTGGTGCTTAAGAATGTTTGGGTGAAGCAATTAGTGCATGTGGTGATAACATAGCTAATACATGTGGTACAGACTGGGAAGTAGCCAACGATGCTTCCGATGAATCGAAATCCGAGCTCAAACTAGTGGGAGGAGTATCATCAATTATCACGTATGAAAATATCTGATCAGTATCATAGAATAAATATTGAATAATAAAATTCAACATAAACATGATACCAGACGTCCTCCTATCTTAACGCAACTATTTGTCATTACTGTTGTTAGTGTTTTGCTTGAATTAAATCAAACTAGAATGCACACTTGTTGCAAATTTCAGTTATGCTGGCCACTCATAACTGGAATTTGTACCACCTGATTATCCTGGCTTAATTCAAAACAAGTTTTGTTCAATATTAATGTTCGGTGCTCTCTGTGTCACTATACGAGCCTATGGTTATAGTCTAGGTCTCTAAGAAAAATGGGTGTGTTTACAAACAAAACACAAAAAGTTTTCTGGGACCTAAACAACATTCTTAATAAATGTTTTACATGTCCGGAGGGAACAGAAAGTGACTGGGGTGTCAAAAGTATATCCACATACTTATAACAAGTTAACTTCGATTCACCACTCCAATCTTTTTGTTCGATCCCGATCACCATTACCGTTCACCTTACTCTTTTGTACCTGTAAACACCACATTTAAATCACCATTAGTTCGTTAGAACTAAGTAAGTTTACCCCACTATTTCTCCAAGTGTATTCCATAACACCATATGGAAACACTACTGATGTCCCAAATATAATTTGGTAACAACATTCAATCACATACAAAACGATCTACTAATGGATCGTTTCCACTCAAAACCCCATGAATCACCCATTCATGTACAATCATTAAAATTTAACACCTCACATACATGTGCACACAAAACTCCAGTTGTGCATCATATTTCCCAAAAGTCAAAATTTAACAATTTGACTCTTGAATTTTGAATGTCTACACCCTTGTAGGTCATCTTTTGTTCACACACCTTGTGAATCAATTACATTGAAATTGCAAGTCATATGTTCACACACCTTGTGAATCAAAGCATGCACATTACCAATCCACCATTTGTTCACACACCTTGTGAATCAATTACATTGGAATTGCAAGTCTTATGTTCACACACCTTGTGAATCAAAGCATGCACATTTCCAATCCATCATTAGTTCACACACCTTGTGAATCAATTATATTGGAATTGCAAGTCTTATGTTCACACACCTTGTGAATCAAAGCATGCACATTTCCAATCGACCATTAGTTCACACACCTTGTGAATCAATTACATTGGAATTACAAGTCTTATGTTCACACACCTTGTGAATCAAAGCATGCACATTTCCAATCCACCATTAGTTCACACACCTTGTGAATCAATTACATTGGAATTGCAAGTCTTATGTTCACACGCCTTGTGAATCAAAGAATGCACATTTCCAATCCACTATTAGTTCACACACCTTGTGAATCAATTACATTGAAATTGCAAGTCTTATGTTCACACACCTTGTGAATCAAAGCATGCACATTTGCAATCCACCATTAGTTCACACACCTTGTGAATCAATTATATTGGAATTGCAAGTTATACGTTCACACACCTTGTGAATCTAAACATGAACATTACAAATTCAACATCTACGCAATCGTAGATCACCACATGTTCACACACCTTGTGAATCATACAACAACAATAACCACAATCACATATAACACAATCACTTGTAGTATGGACTCACCCAGTCCTTAACTACAAGTTCAATCACATATGTAACTTACACACAATTTGAACACATTCACTTGTGTTTACATCAACTATACTCCCAATTCATATGTTCACACACCTTGTGAATCATTTAACACAAGATTACTACATGTGTTATTTACACATATAGTCATCATTAGACACAAACAACAAATAGTCACACAATTGTGATTCCAAATAACATATATTAGTGTCTAACTTCAAATTCAACATAAGGTCTATCACCCTTTCATATGTTCACACACCTTGTGAATCATATGAGGTAAATTAATCACAATTTATTCACATACAAGTGAACCAATTATACTTACGTATAACAAACAGTTGTCTACATCATTGTAGATCAACTAAGTTATCCACTACCTCCTTAGTTCACATTCAAGTGAACCATTTCAACATACTTTCAACAACATTATCCACACTCATGTGGATTAATATCAATTTAAGCAAACATGAATGCCTACACACCTGTAGGTCATCACTATATCACATTCATCACATGGTTCATATCCATGTGTATCACCAAT
This sequence comes from Mikania micrantha, assembly GCA_009363875.1. Taxonomy (NCBI): domain Eukaryota; kingdom Viridiplantae; phylum Streptophyta; class Magnoliopsida; order Asterales; family Asteraceae; genus Mikania; species Mikania micrantha. The sequence continues at coordinate 10,627,339 of CM018694.1, read as the reverse complement.
TGAGTTTTGTTCACATGATCACAATATATAGGATTCATCTTCACAACATTAAACAAACTCAACAGTAACGGGTGACTTACCTTAATTTGGAGAGCTATCAAAAATCTGCAATGCTTTCCCAGGTCTTCTAGAACTAGATTCACCTCCTCTTCCTATTATATATTCACATATAACAGGATTTAACAACATGAACACACAACTTGTGTTATTTATATAATCTAGTTCATTTGACCTGTTTTACTCTTCGTATTCAATCAAAACCTCGTCGAGGCTTTTATCAACAACTCATGTGTGGAAATTAATCTACACATGTTCTTAATTATATTCAACTTATCAAAACTTCATATTTTGAAATCTGTTGCTTGACTTCCTTTACCAACACCTAGTTGTAAATCACACATATACAACTAGTCTCAATACTCCCAACACCCACACATACTGATTCAAACTCATTTGAATCTCACTTATTAGTGTGTGGCATTTAGAAGCCAAGTTATCCTTTATAATTAGCATATCATGCTAAAATCATTAACTTTCAATTTTCAAACATTTAATCAACACTTGAACTAGATCTATCATTCCAGAGGATGATCCAAAACCACCATAACCACAATTTAATCATTCCTCTAGTTATCACACTCAATAATATGAGTTTCACAACAACCGGACATCATAACGGATCAAACTCAAAATTTCACCGTTAAAACATCTAGTTCTTCGTTTCTAATCATCTCTAATCATCATATAATACTAAGAACTCAATTTAATCCACATATTATTAAAATCAATGGGATAAAACGAATTATTACCCTTCGAACGGATTTCTGATTGAAATCTGACGATCCAGACTTGCAGAAACGCTTACTGATTCGATCTGGATGATCCGGTAACTTGAAAACTGATGTTGATCCACAAAATTTCGTATATGTGTGTGTTTGTGGCGAAACAGTTCGAGATTAAGAAAAATAAATTTTCTTCATGAAAATCTGATAAAATCAAGAATCTGCTAAACCGCCTCATCCGTCGCGTACCGCGAAGGAGGGTTAAAGAACTCTTCGCGTACCGCGAAGAAATCCGGAACTCTCAGATCTTTTGGTCCTTCGCGTAGCGCGAAAAGGGACTCAAAAAGTCTTAGCGTACCGCGAAGCATTCCAAAACATAATTTCTTTATAATTTTCTTTGTTTCGCGATTCCGGACAATCCGTAACTCCGTTTCGCGAACGGTTTTCTTCCACGTTCATAATTTCTCACATACTTTCAATTTTTTAATAGTCACATCGTTTTATTGATGATTATTTCAAACGTGATCAATAACTGAAAACCGGTCGTTACATTTAAGGTCTAGAACCGGGTATGAAGGTGGATTCGAACCAAGGGTTTGAAAACCCTAAAACCGAGCTAAAAATCTCATATTTACCTCGATTTGGATGGTTCCAAGCCCAGATCATTTGTACTTTCGTGATCTACAAGTTGTAGTGGTCATTTTGACACCAAGAAGGCCTGATTTAGTTGAGAAATGAAGAAGTTGAAGCCTGGGGTTGTAGAGGGAGAAAGTAGAGAGAGAAACGAGTTTGGGAGGTTGAAGATGGTAGTTGGGAGATGAAATGGGTATTAAATGCCCATTTAGTGCTTTCAAAATACCCGGGTAGGTTCGGTCTCGTTCGGTTTTTCTCGGTTTCGCGTATGAACGATGGTTTCGTTTTGTTTTCGTACGAAACATCACGATTTTAAAAGTAAAGTTTATAAACTTATTTTAGGTGGTAATTCTTAGTAAATTAACTAAATATCTTCCTTTTATTTTAATTTTTCTGAAAATATTAATTTAAAGTTTAAATCGAATCGTACAGTCGTCGCGTGTATTCGTTCGAATCGTCACCCGTACGAATACGACGAGAACTACACTTTTCAATATGGTTTTCTAATTATTGAACATCATTCAGAACATTAAACTTTCTGATATATTCGTACAGATCGTCACCTATACAAATAATCCGTCAGTTTAGCATTCACGTAACGACATCCACTGTTGTTTTGTTTTGTTAAGCCTCACATACGTTTATACATAATAGAATCCTAACAAGTATTCATGTAACTGTTCTGTGTTGTCAGATGTGTTTCTGACTGTTAAACCGTGGATTTTGAACTATGTTTCTGCAATGAATATGAAATAGTTCTTTATCGACATCAAATGAATATAGCATGCAAGTATTACACATAGATCATACCTGAATTACTGTTCATGTTACTGTGTAGATCACTGTTCCGGTTACGTTTCCGGCACTGATGTTACAGTCTCCCCTTGTTAGAGAAATTTCATCCTGAAATTTAAGAATCGTTATCAGGTACGGCTTCCTCTGTAAACAGATAGGGATACTTGGACTTCATGTGATCTTCGCGTTCCCAAGTAAACTCAGGTCCACGCTTTAAATTCCATCGAACCTTGACAATTGGAATACGGCTTCGCCTTAGTTGTTTAACTTTGCGATCCATAATCTCTAAAGGTTCTTCGATAAAATGTAATTGCTCGTCCACTTGAATTTCTTCGATTGGTATGACGAGAGATTCGTCAGCAAGACATTTTTCAAATTTGAAACGTGAAACACGTCATGCACACCGCTGAGCATCTGGTAATCTCAGTTTATACGCCACAGGACCAATTCATTCAATGATCTCGAACGGTCCTACGTATCGTGGTGCTAATTTGCCTTTCTTTCCAAAACGGACTACGCCTTTCCATGGGGACACCTTTAACGTGACACGGTCTCTCACTTCAAATTCCAACGGCTTACGTCGTTTATCGGCATAGCTCTTTTGTCTGATTCTAGTCGCTTGTAATCTTTGTTGAATCTGGGCAATTTTATCAGTAGTTTCCTGAATCAGCTCTGGCCCAGTTATTCGGTTATCTCCTACTTCAGTCCAACAAATCGATGACCGACATTTTCGCCCATATAGAGCCTCGAATGGTGCGCATCCGATGCTACTAAGTGTTCATATCCTCCCTATAGTTTATTCTCATCAAGTGTCCATACCATCACTAAGTGTTAGTATCATCACTATGCGTTTATATTATCAGCAAGTGTCTATATCATCACCCAAGTCCATATTCCATCACTAATCGCTCATATCGTTTATTAATCCTATGCACCCTACGTGTCCAATCAGTGTGTTTCATAAGTGAATTTATAAGTATTTATCAAGTGTGATCATTCAAGAGTCAATCCCAGTCAATCCATCAAACATATCATCAACAGTCCACAATCATATCCTTTCAACTACTCCTAGTAAGGTCCTAATAGTATCCTAAGTTCCTGACACTGACAGACCCCCGATATACTTCAAATGGTATATGTATAGGGCATATGCAAGAGTAGGTCGCAACCTCCCTTACACCGTCCCACCACCTTTGTAGTATACCACGAGTGTGTCCTTGTCTGGTGATCACAAGATCTAACAGATAATTCCTAAAGCAATTAAATTTCTAAGCAGTTAAGTTCCTGAGCAGATAAGTGTCCCAAACGGGTAGTTCCCTTATTCCTCAATACTGACATCCACCCGATGTACTGTAAATGGTATATGTATAGGGCATATGATAAGGGTAGGTCGCAACCGCCCAAACCACCGTCCCACCACCTTTACAATACACCACGTGCATGTCCTTATCGAATCATTAGGGCACACGTAAGCAATTAATTAGTAGCAGCATATATAATCAAATGTATAACAGGAGTTCAGTTAACATGTAATAAACACATAAGCATGAAATCCTGAATATACTAACTAGTGTATGAAATAAATTCATACTAGGGTATCCTATGGTTATAGACTAGGTCAACCATTTCTAGTAACCTAATTCCCTATAACCCAGGCTCTGATACCAATCTGTAACACCCCGACCGACGGCGGAATCATCGGGATGCCACGAGGGATGTGTAGATTGTTCACAAGCTCATGGGCATCTAAATCATATCATCATATATCATTTAATCAACCACAATAATTACACAAAAATCATGTTTATCATGAATCAAGTATGTCAAATACACAAAGATTTAGTTAAACTAACTAAACTCTAATCGCCAGAAATTTAGTTAATTAACTAAGTCCAAGATCCTATGTGATGATGATGTCCAAAATAGAAGAGATCCTCTCTTCATTCCTACTTGTCTCCATCACCTGAAACATGTAAGAAAATCAAGTGTCAACTACAAAAGTAGTTGGTGAGTAATCATAAGTTTTTATATTTAAAAATGTTTTAGTAAAATGCGTTTGAAAGTTTATGCTTAAAATGGTTTTATAAAATGCTTTGTTTAAAACGGGTATAAAACTTATGATCTTCTTGAGAAAATCCATATGAATACCTGTATGAGATAACCCAACACACATCCATCAATTCAACAGCCAAACACATACACAATCACATAACCACATAACCAAATCAATCATAGCCAATCACAAATAATCATAATCAAATATAGGCAATCAATCCACAACAAATCAACCAAACTCAATCAATCATATTCTCAATCAATGTTCGTGACTATACATGATTCCTTATGTATTTAACATAAGTTAGATACATGAATCATGGAGTGGTCGCTAACCACGTGACAATACATGAAGTCAAAGCAAATAACCGAAGTCAAAAGCAATGATTCACGGATGTGGAACTCATCCACGTGACAATACATGAAGTCAAAGCAATTAACCGAAGTCAAAGGCAATGATTCACGGATGTGGAACTCATCCACGTGACAATACATGAAGTCAAAGCAATTAACCGAAGTCAAAGGCAATGATTCACGGATGTGGAACTCATCCACGTGACAATACATGTAATCTTTGTTATTGACCTAAGTCAATAACAATGTTTACACGGATATAAGATAATAAAAGAAAATCCATAATAATCAATAAATTTTAAGTTGTAATTATCATATTGATAAACAGGTATAAACCTTATGTTATCAAAATAATAATTAATCTGGTATACATGTTTCACCTCCGAGTTTTAAAACAAAACAGTTTAAAGAAAGGGAGGTTATGAGAACTCACCTGCAGTCCTTAGACTCTGTGTTCTCGTATTATGCGCGCTCGCGTAAGTAAATCAAAGTAACTCAAATATCTGAAATTATAGTATGTTTCGTATTCATAAGATTAGGTGTTTTATCTTCAATAAGTGAACTAAATGTTCACTCTTTAACTTTAATTCTTTCTTTAACTCAGTTATCAGACTCCAAGTTAAATGACAATACCGAAGGTTTTCATTATAGATCATAATAAAAGTGTAATTGAACCTTGCTAGTTTTAATTATTTAATAATGATAATTAAGTCGTGATTTCGTATGTATCTCTCTATAGAGGTGCATGAAAGAAAATGATATTCTTCTTCACCCGTTTAACCATACATACACCCACAATTACTTAATTCCACCACCATTTTTCTCTAATTTATAAAATCCACTTGGAGTTTAATCATACGTGCATGTAAAATATCCATATGTTATGTTAGTCCTTTTTCAATAATGTCTCATATAAGTGTAACACCATATTTTAAACTACCTTATGTTATAGAGAGAGAAAAGGTGGTGGATCGTATAGTTCTTTATATAGGTATAGATATTTATGAATGTATATATAGACTCTTGCTCCCCGTTACCCTTAACCTATTCAATTCACGAGTCTTTGTTCGGTTACCCTTAGGGGCAGCGAACCCTCTAATCCAAGCATCATAGGTTCGGCCCCTTAGGAGAAAGGTTCGGCCTAAACGATAAGGAAAAGGGTTCGTGGCCCATCCATGTAAAAAGGTTCGGGGTCCCTAAGGTTCGCTATCCTAGGGTTCGGTTAATTTCAGCATGATGGTTCGTAGCTCCCTGCATGGTTCGGCTGGCCAAGCAACCAAAAAGGTTCGTACAAGTTGACCAGGCCGTGGCTAGGGTTCGCTGCCATGAGACTCACGAACCCTTGGGTTCGTTCACCTCTCAGCAGGAGGGTTCGTGGCACAAGGCGTGTGGCACAAAGGCTCGTCGGGTGAGTAGGGTTCGCCACCCTTTCTAGGGTTCGGCGACTATGTATGGTTCGGCCATGGCGGCTCTGTCACGAACCTGTACACTTCGGGCATTCATCATCATCATCTTCAAGTTCCTGTCAATCCAAGCCTATACATGGCCTCTACCCATCCTTAACAACTCGTTTAAAGGTTTTATAAATACGTGGTTCGGTTATAATAATAATACATCCAAGATTCGTGATTTACAACTAAAACCGTAACTAAAAGCCCAGATTTACCTCAATCCCGTGAATGAATGTGATATTTTCTTGTACTTCCTCGTTCCCCTCGACTTCCCGGTCGTTTAGGCTCCAAGATCTTGAAGTTTCGTTGAGAAATGAAGAAGTAAGGGTAGAGAGAAGTTTGGGTCTTGTGAAGGTGACGAAAATGAGTGTTTAGTGAGAGAGAGTGAGTTGTGAAAATGAAGAAGAAGAAGGAAATAGTCTTCTTTATATCGCGCCACATATACGCGTGCTCGATCCCGTTTTTATCCTTTTAACTAAATTGGTTTTGTTTTAAATAAAATAAGTTTTAAATGAATTGTTTCGTAAATCGCTTCCGTTTCATTATCGTTAAATAATTATTTAATAAATTAAATTATTCCAATTTAATTTAGGTTGTGATTCCTAATAAATATTTTTAAATAAATCTTTCCTATTTTATTAACAATAAATATTAGTTAAATGTCTCGTCGAAACGCGTTACTCGCGTACGTATTCGTAAAGATCGTCACCTTTGCGAATCCGATGCTCGTACCGTATTTCGATTTGAATTACTATTTATGAATATCGTTTCAGTATATTATTCTTAATAATTATATTCGTGTGAATCGTCACCCACGCGAATACATTATTAAGTTAATATTTCTGAATTAATATTCTCGTTTAAATGATATCCGTAACCTCACTTCGCGTAATTAATTCCCATTATTTAATAGCTTTAATATTATCATTTCCCAAACCAAAACCCACTAAACCAAGTCACTGACACATCCATGATAGACCGAAATATGCATATGTATAGGGCATATGCAGAGGTAGATCGCAACCTCCCCTACACCGTCCCACCGCTATTTCGATAAACCATGACCATGGGTCCTTGACTACGTTTAGTAACCAGACTCAAACAAACTCCCAATTCCATCTCAATCCATTCCCAGACCAATAATCCATCATTATCAGTGATAAGTAACCGCGATAAACACTACGGGTCTGTTTAGTTGAATTACAACTAAACTTCCCGTGGTTTACGCGTATAATAAATTTTAATCATATATACCAGTAACAGTGATAATATCAGTAATGTCAATCAATAATTTCATAATCATTCATAATAAATAAATTTCCAGTCGTAACAGTGCATTCGTACGGATGTACGAACGTACGGACAACCGAAAGTACAGTGATGTTACAGTCTCCCCTAGTTAAAGGAATTTCGTCCCGAAATTCAACTTGGAGTGACCGTAGTAAATAAATGTGGGTACTTAAGCTTCATCTGATCTTCCCTTTCCCATGTGAATTCTGGACCCCGCTTCGATTCCCAACGTACTTTGACAATTGGGATTCTACTGCGTTTGAGCTGTTTAACCTCACGATCCATTATCTCCACTGGTTTTTCAATAAAATGCATGGTATCATCGATGCGGATGTCATCGAGTGGTACCTGAAGATCTTGATCAGCTAAGCACTTTCTTAGATTGGACACGTGAAACGTCGGATGCACATTACTAAGTTCTGGAGGAAGTTCCAACTTGTAAGCAACCTTCCCGATCCGTTCAAGGATCTTAAAAGGGCCAACGTATCGTGGAGCAAGCTTCCCCTTCTTCCCAAATCGAACAACGCCCTTCCAAGGTGACACTTTAAGTAATACCATATCTCCCACTTCAAACTCTAAAGGTTTTCTTCGTTTGTCCGCGTAACTCTTCTGTCTGCTGCGAGCAGCTAACAGATTGTCGCGGATCTGGCGGATCTTGTCAGTCGTTTCCTGAATAATCTCTGGGCCAGTAATCTGCGAATCGCCGACTTCGGTCCAACAAATAGGTGACCGACATTTCCTGCCATAAAGAGCTTCAAACGGTGCCATACCAATGCTCGCGTGATAACTGTTGTTATACGAGAATTCAACCAATGGAGATGGCTATCCCAATTGCCACCGAAATCGATGACACAAGCTCTCAACATGTCTTCCAATGTCTGAATCGTTCGCTCCGTTTGACCATCCGTTTGAGGATGATAAGCAGTGCTAAGATCCAGTCTTGTTCCAAAAGCTTCATGAAGTGATTCCCAAAATCGTGCCGTGAAGCGAGCATCACGATCCGATATTATGCTTAAGGGAATACCATGTCGGCTAATGATCTCATCAATGTAGATACGAGCTAACTTCCGTACAGGGTAAGTTTCGCGTATCGGTAAGAAATGAGCCGACTTGGTCAATCTATCAACAATAACCCAAATGCTATCTTTACCGTTCGCGGTCCGTGGGAGTTTAGTAATGAAATTCATAGAGATATTTTCCCACTTCCACATCGGTATTTCAGGTTGTATTAACAATCCAGAAGGTCGCTGGTGTTCTGCCTTGACCTTAGCACAGTTAAGGCACTTAGACACATACTCAGCAATATTCTTCTTCATTCCAGGCCACCAGTACAAGCCCCTAAGGTCTTGATACATCTTGTCAGCACCCGGATGGATTGAATAACGAGACTTATGAGCTTCATCCATAATCATCATTCTAAGATCACCCCTGTTCGGTATCCACAACCGATTTAAATAATACGTCAAACCATCATCCTTAGTTTCCAGCAGTATTTCAGCCCCGCAAGACATCTCATTTTTCAAGTCACCTTGAGCCAATGAGTGTTGTTGGGCTGTGAGAATATCATTACGGAGGTTATTGTGCACTCGGACACTATGGATTTGAACTTGACTTTTGCGACTAAGCGCATCTGCTACTACATTCGCTTTACCAGGATGGTAGCGAATTTCACAGTCATAATCGTTCAACAGTTCAACCCACCTCCGTTGTCTCATATTGAGCTCTTTTGATTGAGAATATGTTGCAAGCTTTTATGATCAGTGAACACTACACACTTAGTGCCATAAAGATAATGTCTCCATATCTTCAAAGCAAACACGACTGCACCAAGTTCCAAGTCGTGTGTAGTGTAGTTCTTCTCATGAATTTTCAATTGTCTTGATGCATAAGCCACGACCTTTCCCCGTTGCATGAGAACACAACCGAGACCTAGGTTGGATGCATCACAATAAACTACAAAATCATCATTTCCATCAGGCAGTGTCAAGACAGGAGCATCACAAAGTTTCTGCTTCAAAGTCTGAAATGCCTCTTCTTGCTTTGGTCCCCACTCGTATAGCCTATTCTTCTGAGTCAAAGCAGTGAGAGGGACAGCAATCCTGGAGAAATTCGATATGAACCGCCGATAGTAACCGGCAAGTCCGAGAAACGATCGAATCTCCGTCGGTGTCTTCGGTGTACTCCAATTCTTCACAGCATCAATCTTTGCAGGATCCACGTGAACACCGTATTCGTTGACTATGTGTCCCAAGAATTGAACTTCCTTAAGCCAAAATTCACATTTAGAGAATTTGGCATACAGTCGCTCCTCTCTTAGGATCTCCAAAACCAACTTAAGGTGTTTCTCGTGTTCTTCTTTAGTCTTTGAGTAGATTAGAATATCATCAATGAATACTATTACAAATTTATCCAAGTATGGCCTGCAAACACGGTTCATGAGGTCCATGAAAACCGCAGGTGCATTGGTAAGGCCGAAAGGCATTACCAGAAATTCATAGTGGCCATATCTTGTTCTGAAGGCTGTCTTGGGAATATCATCATCATGTACGCGAAGCTGATGATACCCAGACCTCAGATCGATCTTTGAAAACCATGCCGAGCCTTGAAGCTGATCGAAGAGATCATCGATGCGCGGCAGTGGATATCGATTCTTGATAGTCAACTTGTTCAATTCGCGATAGTCGATGCACATCCGGAATGACCCGTCCTTTTTCTTGACAAATAGGACCGGTGCACCCCATGGCGAATGGCTCGGGCGAATGAATCCTTTATCGGTAAGTTCTTGCAGTTGACTCGCCAATTCTTGCAACTCCGAAGGCGCAAGTCTGTAGGGAGCTTTAGCGACTGGGTTCGCACCAGGTACTAAGTCGATCCGGAACTCAACTTGGCGTTCTGGTGGAAGACCCGGTAAATCGTCTGGGAAGACTTCTGGAAAATCTCGTATCACTGGAACATCTTCAATTTTCTTTTCTTTCTCTTTCTTCTCCACAATGTGAGCTAAGAATGCTATACATTTCTTCCTAAGGTACTTGTGTGCTTTAGTGCATGACATCAGCTTAAGACCTTTACTAGCAGTTTCTCCAAATATTCTTAAAGTTTCACCCGAAAGTAAGGGAATACGAATATATTTCTCATGACAAACAATCTCCGCTCTGTGGGTGGCTAACCAATCCATGCCTATGATAACATCGAAGCTACCAAGATGCATAGGTATGAGATCAATTGGGAAAACGTGATCATTTAAGTTCACCGTACATCCAATGATAATAGTGTCAATATCAATAGTGTTTCCGTCAGCCACTTCCACGTTAAACGGTTTATCTAAATATGTACGTGTTCTACCAAGCAAGCATTCAAAATCATATGAAACGAAACTCCTATCGGCACCAGAATCAAATAAGACAGATGCATAAGAGTTATTGATCAGAAATGTACCGTTGACCACATCCTGGTTGGCTTGAGCAGCTGGAGCATTCAGTTGAAAAGCCCGGCCTCTTGCCACCCTTTGATTATTCCCGGTCAACTTTGGGCATTGATTCCTGAAGTGACCCACTTCACCACACTCATAACAGGCTCTTGCCTGTGCTTGAGGTACCTGGCGAACGGGTACAGCTGGTATAGGTTGTGCAGGAGGAGCTGGCAGTGCAAGCGGTGCATGTTGCATCCTTTGTGCTTGCAGTGCACTCCGACAGACGTTAGAAAAATGACCGAACTTGCCGCAGTTATTGCAGACGCGACAAGGCAAGTTCGGTGCGTGATGATATCGGCAGGTATTACACTGAGGAGTGTTCCCAGTAAAATTCCTGGCAGTTGAGTTGTTTGAGGATTGCTGCGCAGATTTGGCAGCAGGAGCAGTGATCATGAAGTTTCTGGTCTTCCTCTTCTTGTTGCTACTTTTGGATGAACTAGCAGCTTCAGACTTGACTTCGGTTTTGACTTCTTTTGCAGTAGTCTTGGTGTCAGTCTTTTTATATCCCTTCCGAGTAAGCGTTCCATTCCTCACGTGATTATCAGTAAGAGTTGCAGATAATCGGATTGCAGCCTCAAGTGTTTTGGGATTGCTCCCGTAGACTGTATCCTGAATCTGCACCGGCAGCCCGCCGATATACTTTTCAATCGCCCTTTCCAAGGGTGTCACCATATGAGGCACTAGCAGACTATACTCATGGAATTGAGTATTGTAGATGACGTTCTCGCCACTATCTTGTTTGAGTTCCCAGAACTCAGTCTCCAGTTTCCTCATCTCGCTTCTAGGACAGAATTCAGTGGTCATCAGATTCTTGACCTCTGTCCATGTCAGTGCTAAGGCAGCATCCACTCCCCTAGTTCGTTTTTCCCCATTCCACCAAGTCAGTGCTCTCTTTTGGAAAACACTGGTGGCATAGCGAACTTTCAGATTCTCGGGACATTCGCTGTTGATGAAGGTGTTCTCCATACTCTCGAACCACTGCAGCAGACCAGTAGCCGATTCAGCACCCGTGAATTTCAGGGGATTACAGGAATTGAAGTGTTTGAATGTGCAAGTTGTCTGGTTTGCACCACCTCGGTTCTGATTGATATTCTGGTTAGCCTGAGTCAGTTGGCTCACCAATCCAGAAATAAGTGTGGCTAACTCTTGTATGCCGGAGTTGGCATTACCGTTGTTAGCATCCCCACTGTTTGAGTCATCTTCGTTGTGACGGCGAGGCGGCATGTTTCTGAGAAATTAGAAACATGTTACTACCGTTTACAACGTAAGTCATACAAACAATGGTCAATTGAGTTTATTTTAAACAGTTAGGATTACATATAGGAACTATATTTATTTCCTATCTGTTAATTAAACTCATAATGTCTATAAATTTGCCTAGTGTTATTCTAAGTGTCCTAGTTGGTCATAACTAGTGTTAGCTAACTATTCCTAGGTCCTATACATTCTTCACTCTATACTAACACTGACAACCTCCCAATGCAATGCAACAAGCTTATATATAGGGCATATGCAGAGGTAGATCGCAATCTCCCCTACACCGTCCCACCACCGTTCCATTGCACCACGATTATGCCATTGCTAGCGTGTAGAGTGAGTCATGTATTTCACCATAATTCTCACTTCACAAACCTTATCCTTAGTAGGATAATTTTGAGTGAAGTGATCTCTAGTTCCCTTGGACAATTAAGTTTACCTAATGTCTAAGTTCACCTGACATGTAGGCTTGCCTATTTCTAAGTTCACCTAATGTCTAAGTTCACCTGACATTAAGTTTCCCCCAACTGTCTAAGTTCACTAAAATCCATATCAATTCTAATGTCAATAATCATCATTAAGGGTTCATATCATCACGAAGTGCTCTTATTGTCACTAAGTGTTCATATCCTCCCTATAGTTTATTCTCATCAAGTGTCCATACCATCACTAAGTGTTAGTATCATCACTATGCGTTTATATTATCAGCAAGTGTCTATATCATCACCCAAGTCCATATTCCATCACTAATCGCTCATATCGTTTATTAATCCTATGCACCCTACGTGTCCAATCAGTGTGTTTCATAAGTGAATTTATAAGTATTTATCAAGTGTGATCATTCAAGAGTCAATCCCAGTCAATCCATCAAACATATCATCAACAGTCCACAATCATATCCTTTCAACTACTCCTAGTAAGGTCCTAATAGTATCCTAAGTTCCTGACACTGACAGACCCCCGATATACTTCAAATGGTATATGTATAGGGCATATGCAAGAGTAGGTCGCAACCTCCCTTACACCGTCCCACCACCTTTGTAGTATACCACGAGTGTGTCCTTGTCTGGTGATCACAAGATCTAACAGATAATTCCTAAAGCAATTAAATTTCTAAGCAGTTAAGTTCCTGAGCAGATAAGTGTCCCAAACGGGTAGTTCCCTTATTCCTCAATACTGACATCCACCCGATGTACTGTAAATGGTATATGTATAGGGCATATGATAAGGGTAGGTCGCAACCGCCCAAACCACCGTCCCACCACCTTTACAATACACCACGTGCATGTCCTTATCGAATCATTAGGGCACACGTAAGCAATTAATTAGTAGCAGCATATATAATCAAATGTATAACAGGAGTTCAGTTAACATGTAATAAACACATAAGCATGAAATCCTGAATATACTAACTAGTGTATGAAATAAATTCATACTAGGGTATCCTATGGTTATAGACTAGGTCAACCATTTCTAGTAACCTAATTCCCTATAACCCAGGCTCTGATACCAATCTGTAACACCCCGACCGACGGCGGAATCATCGGGATGCCACGAGGGATGTGTAGATTGTTCACAAGCTCATGGGCATCTAAATCATATCATCATATATCATTTAATCAACCACAATAATTACACAAAAATCATGTTTATCATGAATCAAGTATGTCAAATACACAAAGATTTAGTTAAACTAACTAAACTCTAATCGCCAGAAATTTAGTTAATTAACTAAGTCCAAGATCCTATGTGATGATGATGTCCAAAATAGAAGAGATCCTCTCTTCATTCCTACTTGTCTCCATCACCTGAAACATGTAAGAAAATCAAGTGTCAACTACAAAAGTAGTTGGTGAGTAATCATAAGTTTTTATATTTAAAAATGTTTTAGTAAAATGCGTTTGAAAGTTTATGCTTAAAATGGTTTTATAAAATGCTTTGTTTAAAACGGGTATAAAACTTATGATCTTCTTGAGAAAATCCATATGAATACCTGTATGAGATAACCCAACACACATCCATCAATTCAACAGCCAAACACATACACAATCACATAACCACATAACCAAATCAATCATAGCCAATCACAAATAATCATAATCAAATATAGGCAATCAATCCACAACAAATCAACCAAACTCAATCAATCATATTCTCAATCAATGTTCGTGACTATACATGATTCCTTATGTATTTAACATAAGTTAGATACATGAATCATGGAGTGGTCGCTAACCACGTGACAATACATGAAGTCAAAGCAAATAACCGAAGTCAAAAGCAATGATTCACGGATGTGGAACTCATCCACGTGACAATACATGAAGTCAAAGCAATTAACCGAAGTCAAAGGCAATGATTCACGGATGTGGAACTCATCCACGTGACAATACATGAAGTCAAAGCAATTAACCGAAGTCAAAGGCAATGATTCACGGATGTGGAACTCATCCACGTGACAATACATGTAATCTTTGTTATTGACCTAAGTCAATAACAATGTTTACACGGATATAAGATAATAAAAGAAAATCCATAATAATCAATAAATTTTAAGTTGTAATTATCATATTGATAAACAGGTATAAACCTTATGTTATCAAAATAATAATTAATCTGGTATACATGTTTCACCTCCGAGTTTTAAAACAAAACAGTTTAAAGAAAGGGAGGTTATGAGAACTCACCTGCAGTCCTTAGACTCTGTGTTCTCGTATTATGCGCGCTCGCGTAAGTAAATCAAAGTAACTCAAATATCTGAAATTATAGTATGTTTCGTATTCATAAGATTAGGTGTTTTATCTTCAATAAGTGAACTAAATGTTCACTCTTTAACTTTAATTCTTTCTTTAACTCAGTTATCAGACTCCAAGTTAAATGACAATACCGAAGGTTTTCATTATAGATCATAATAAAAGTGTAATTGAACCTTGCTAGTTTTAATTATTTAATAATGATAATTAAGTCGTGATTTCGTATGTATCTCTCTATAGAGGTGCATGAAAGAAAATGATATTCTTCTTCACCCGTTTAACCATACATACACCCACAATTACTCAATTCCACCACCATTTTTCTCTAATTTATAAAATCCACTTGGAGTTTAATCATACGTGCATGTAAAATATCCATATGTTATGTTAGTCCTTTTTCAATAATGTCTCATATAAGTGTAACACCATATTTTAAACTACCTTATGTTATAGAGAGAGAAAAGGTGGTGGATCGTATAGTTCTTTATATAGGTATAGATATTTATGAATGTATATATAGACTCTTGCTCCCCGTTACCCTTAACCTATTCAATTCACGAGTCTTTGTTCGGTTACCCTTAGGGGCAGCGAACCCTCTAATCCAAGCATCATAGGTTCGGCCCCTTAGGAGAAAGGTTCGGCCTAAACGATAGGGAAAAGGGTTCGTGGCCCATCCATGTAAAAAGGTTCGGGGTCCCTAAGGTTCGCTATCCTAGGGTTCGGTTAATTTCAGCATGATGGTTCGTAGCTCCCTGCATGGTTCGGCTGGCCAAGCAACCAAAAAGGTTCGTACAAGTTGACCAGGCCGTGGCTAGGGTTCGCTGCCATGAGACTCACGAACCCTTGGGTTCGTTCACCTCTCAGCAGGAGGGTTCGTGGCACAAGGCGTGTGGCACAAAGGCTCGTCGGGTGAGTAGGGTTCGCCACCCTTTCTAGGGTTCGGCGACTATGTATGGTTCGGCCATGGCGGCTCTGTCACGAACCTATACACTTCGGGCATTCATCATCATCATCTTCAAGTTCCTGTCAATCCAAGCCTATACATGGCCTCTACCCATCCTTAACAACTCGTTTAAAGGTTTTATAAATACGTGGTTCGGTTATAATAATAATACATCCAAGATTCGTGATTTACAACTAAAACCGTAACTAAAAGCCCAGATTTACCTCAATCCCGTGAATGAATGTGATATTTTCTTGTACTTCCTCGTTCCCCTCGACTTCCCGGTCGTTTAGGCTCCAAGATCTTGAAGTTTCGTTGAGAAATGAAGAAGTAAGGCTAGAGAGAAGTTTGGGTCTTGTGAAGGTGACGAAAATGAGTGTTTAGTGAGAGAGAGTGAGTTGTGAAAATGAAGAAGAAGAAGGAAATAGTCTTCTTTATATCGCGCCACATATACGCGTGCTCGATCCCGTTTTTATCGCGATTTATTTTATAAAATGCTCTGTTTTTAATCGGAAATATATTTAGAGCATTAAATCCTTTTAACTAAATTGGTTTTGTTTTAAATAAAATAAGTTTTAAATGAATTGTTTCGTAAATCGCTTCCGTTTCATTATCGTTAAATAATTATTTAATAAATTAAATTATTCCAATTTAATTTAGGTTGTGATTCCTAATAAATATTTTTAAATAAATCTTTCCTATTTTATTAACAATAAATATTAGTTAAATGTCTCGTCGAAACGCGTTACTCGCGTACGTATTCGTAAAGATCGTCACCTTTGCGAATCCGATGCTCGTACCGTATTTCGATTTGAATTACTATTTATGAATATCGTTTCAGTATATTATTCTTAATAATTATATTCGTGTGAATCGTCACCCACGCGAATACATTATTAAGTTAATATTTCTGAATTAATATTCTCGTTTAAATGATATCCGTAACCTCACTTCGCGTAATTAATTCCCATTATTTAATAGCTTTAATATTATCATTTCCCAAACCAAAACCCACTAACCAAGTCACTGACACATCCATGATAGACCGAAATATGCATATGTATAGGGCATATGCAGAGGTAGATCGCAACCTCCCCTACACCGTCCCACCGCTATTTCGATAAACCATGACCATGGGTCCTTGACTACGTTTAGTAACCAGACTCAAACAAACTCCCAATTCCATCTCAATCCATTCCCAGACCAATAATCCATCATTATCAGTGATAAGTAACCGCGATAAACACTACGGGTCTGTTTAGTTGAATTACAACTAAACTTCCCGTGGTTTACGCGTATAATAAATTTTAATCATATATACCAGTAACAGTGATAATATCAGTAATGTCAATCAATAATTTCATAATCATTCATAATAAATAAATTTCCAGTCGTAACAGTGCATTCGTACGGATGTACGAACGTACGGACAACCGAAAGTACAGTGATGTTACAATGAGTAGTGTAGTTCCTCTCATGAATCTTTAACTGTCTCGATGCATACGCGATGACTTTGTCCCATTGCATTAACACACAAACAAGTCCCTGATGGGAGGCATCACAGTATACTACAAAATCATCACAGCCTTCTGGGAGATATAAGATTGGGGCATCACATAATTTTTGCATCAGTGTCTGGAAAGCATCTTCTTATTTCTGCTCCCAAACAAACGCCTCGCTTTTCTGAGTCAATTTGGTGAGAGGCAGGGCTATCTTAGAAAAGTTTGAGATAAACCTTCTATAATAACCTGCTCGTCCCAGAAAAGACAGTATCTCCGTCGGTGTCTTCGGATTATCCCAGTTCTTGATTGCCTCGATCTTGGCAAAACTACATGTATTCCTTCACTGTTAACTACATGACCCAAAAACTGAAATTCTCTTAGCCAAAATTCACACTTAGAGAATTTAGCATAGAGTTGCTCCGTCTTTAACAGCTCCAAGATCTTCCTGAGATGTTGCTCGTGTTCTGTCTTGCTCTTGGAATAAATCAGGATGTCATCAATAAAGACAATGACAAACTGATCCAGATACGGCTTGCACACTCTGTTCATGAGGTCCATGAAAACCGTTGGCGCATTCGTCAATCCGAAAGGCATCACCATAAACTCGTAATGCCCATATCTAGTTCGGAATGCCGTCTTTGGTATATCTTCTTCTTGAACTCTAAATTGATGATATCCAGACCGTAAATCAATCTTCAAAAAGTACTGAGCCCCTTGTAGCTAGTCAAACAAATCATCAATCCTCGGCAATGGATACCGATTCTTGATGGTTAACTTGTTCAGCTCTCTGTAGTCTGTGCACATCCGAAAAGATCCATCCTTCTTCTTCACGAACAACACCGGAGCTCCCTAAGGTGAGTAGCTCGGTCGGATGAAACCTTTATAAAGTAGCTCCTGTAGTTGGTTTGACAATTCCTGCATCTCAAAAGGTGCTAACCTGTATGGAGATTTAGCAACAGGGGTTGCGCCAGGAATCAAGTCGATACAGAACTCTACCGGCCGCGCAGGTGGCAGGCCTGGTAGGTCTTCAGGAAACACTTCTGGATATTCTTTCACCACTGGCACATCTTGAATCTTTTTCTTGTCTTTCTCTTTCTCCACCACATGAGCCAGGAAAGCTACACACTACTTCTGCAGACACTTACGCGCCTTTATGCAAGATTGATTTTGACACTTCATTTTGCTTGATCCCCTCGGACTTCCAACACACGATCGTTCATCAATGGAATTCGAGGCAGCTTTTCGGAACAGATGACTTCCACTCTATTGAGAGATAGCCAATCCATTCCAATGATGATGTTGAAACTACCCAACTCCATCGGTATCAAATCGATGGTGAATGTATGACCATTAGGTGTTAATGGGCAGTTTCTGTATACTGTACTAACTGTGATTTGTTTCCCGTTAGCTACTTCTATGATGTAAGGGGAAGCTAACAGTTCCTCAATAGAATCTAGTTGGCATGCAAAATCGGTAGAGATAAAACTCTGATCCGCACCAGTGTCAAACAGAATAGATGCATAAACGTCATGTAAGAGAAATGTACCAGTGACCACGTTCGGGTCTTGGCGTGCAGCTGGAGCTCCTATTGCAAAAGCTCTTCCCCGGGGTGCTTGAACTGCTGGTTGTGCTCTCTTTGGGCTGTTCTTCGAAAAGTGGCCAATTTCACCACAGTTGAAGCATCCACTGTTGTTCTGGTTGTTGGGTGGATGGAGAGCTAAAGCATCATTGTTGACTGCTTGATTAGGTGTCATCCGGAAGTGTTGGACCCAATGGCCCTTTTGTCCACCCCATACATTGCTTGCAGGGAGTATTAGCAGCATGATGGTATTGACACTTGGCACACAGAGGATATGCACCAGTGTAGGGTCTTCTGTTGGGGTTCTGTGGTGCAGCTGCTACTTGGTTAAGGGGAGTGGCCATCGTGTAGTTCTTGATGACCTTTTGTTTCTTCTTGGGATGATGATGGGGTTTCTTAGGTGATTCCTCTTTGTGTTTTCCGGAGTCGGCATCTTTCTTCAACGTTCTAGAGGCTACCATGAGGTCAGTGAGTTTCCCTGATAGACTAACAGCTGACTCCAGTGTGACAGGATTTGCTGCAATGACTAAACTTTGTATGCAGGCTGGTAGTCCACATACATACCTGTCAATCCGTTTCTCCAGAGTTGGTACCATGTCTGGCACCAATGCAACCAACTCGTGATAACGAATAGTATAACCCATGTGATCTGCCCCTTTCATTACATGGTTTGACAGCTCGATCTCCAATCTCTGCAGTTCATTCTTGGGGCAGAACTTAGTTCTCAGTAATGTCTAGAACTCTTCCCATGGCATCGCCATAGCTTCTTCCCTTCCCTTGGCATGAATCTGTGAATTCCACCAGGTCAAGGCTCGCTTGTTGAAAGATCCCACAGAGTAGCGAACCCTGTAATGTTCTGGACAGCTACTGATGTCCAGAGTAGTCTCCATCTTTTCTATCCATTGGATTAATCCAACGGCTCCTTCAGTCCCGCTAAAACTAGGCGGCTTACAACCTACAAATGACTTGTAGGAATAATGAGATGCATCGCCAGTATTTCCACTGGCTTCTCCTGATGAGTTACCAGAGTTGTTGTTGTCGTTCCGAATACGGTTGAGCATATCCGGGATCACCTCCTTCAGCTGATTACTCAGCTGGCTGCTCAGTAAGGTTGCCAGGGCAACAATAGCAGGATCCAAATTCTGAGTCGCGTTCGGGTCAACCGGTGGAGTGTGTGGAGGAGGAGAGGTAGGTGGTGTCAGTGATGCCGAGTGTGGAGGTGAATTGGTGGCAGTGGTGGTGGAGGTAGTAGGGGAGGTGGTCTTCTCGGCGGCATTCTGATCACAACCAATAAAATATCAGTTAGTGCAATGATCGAATGCAGAATACACAATGCAAGTAATTTCCTAAGTCCTGTGTTCTCTACACGAAGGGTCCCTAGGTTATAGTCTAGGCCAAACCGTTTAAATAATATGACCTATATTTCTCTATAACCATGGCTCTGATACCATTCTATCACACCCCGAGCCGGCAGGCCGGATCGTGTGTCCCGTCGGGCAGAAAGATCTCGGGGCGTGACATCGGGAATGATAATAGTGATGATCAGATTGTTTACATTGCACATGATATATAATGAGAAAATGCTAAATAAAATAGAATTACAAAGTTAAATTACATCAGTTTTGTTCATAATTTAACAATGTAAATCTATTATCCACATCATAATTCTTCTATCTTGTATCTGCACAAGATAAACAAAATAATCGGTATAATGATGTTCAAAAATATGCAGGTCCAAAATACTAGGTCCTCTATATGGTATCCTAGTCCAAAAGCATAACTTCTAACTCAGACATGTTCGTCACCTGAGAAGTCATGCAAAAAGATCAAGTCAACACATGGTTGGTGAGTTCATATAGTTTTATTTGGAAATGAATTTGTACAAACCTGACCGAATGACAACCTTAACCTCACCAACAACCACCTATACTATCCAGTCAAGTATGCTTATATATAGGGCATACGTAGGGGAACAAGCCCCAGCTGACATCCCACCACATACCGAACCACATAGTACATTGTTGTTAATGATAATTAAGCATTTCATCCCATATACTGAATCACATACTTGAACCGTTTCAAAATGATTACACTTGAATCGTCTGAAAATGATAACCTTTGAACACCCAAATGACAACCTTAACCTCACTAACAACCACCTATACTATCCAGCCAAATATGCTTATATATAGGGCATACGTAGGGGAACAAGCCCCAGCCGACATCCCACAACATATCGAACCACATAGTATATTGTTATTAATGATAATCAAGCGTTTCATTTCACACCATTGACACATTAGTTCTTCAGTTCTTAGTTCTTGTAGTTCCACAAAAATAGAATTTCTATTGATACCTTAAGTTCATCACGCAATCATGATCAACCATAGCATTTGTAGAAACATTACATTTAAATGCTTAAATGAATAAATAAATAAACATTTAATAAAATCTAAGACCTAACGGTTGGGCCTTGGTCAACTCGAGTAGACTAGTCTAGCAATCATGGTTCTTAGTAGTAAAGGAGATCTGTAAACCTCATCAAACATGCGACCTATAATCAATCAGTCTATCTAGGACATCTTTTGATATACAGGCTTTTATAGTTCTTTAGATCGGCCGTGGTTCGTATAGTTCTTTAGTTCTTTGGCACATGTTATCTTTGAATATTTCCCAGATGTTCCTCAAAACTGGTTAGGGAATACTGTAAATATCATCAAACATGCGTCTCATATTCGATCAGTCTAGCTAGGACATCTTTCAAACCTGAGATTGGCACATGCTATCTTTGATATTTCCCAGTCAAACCCGTGGAAAATAGTTCTTTGTACATAGTTCTTTGAAATAGATCGTTAGTTCTTTGACAACACACCACCGAAAATAGTACTTTGATTTGACCGTTAGTTCTTTGAAATTAGATCTCTGAAAATAGTTCTTTGTTTAGATCTTTAGTTCTTTGAAAATAGATCTTGAAAAATAGTTCTTTGTTTTTAAAATTGTTAGCTATTCATGATGAATAGATAACTCATTCTGAAATTAGTTTAACTAGATAAGATCTAGGATAACCATTTTACATATAAAACATATATTAAGTAAAAGCATTTAGGTAATTATAATCCAAAGAAAATAATTTACGTATGCTTCTCAGCCCCGCGTTTGTAAAACAAAAATGTTTAGAAAAGGGGCAATGAACTAACCTATGTTCCTAAGAATTGAACCACAACAAAATGCGCGCTCGTTACTTGTAGACTATGTTTCTTCAGTACCTAAGTTGTTTTAAGAGAATCCGAATACTATAAGTATCTATAATGGACGTATCTAAGGTTTTGGTCTCGGTGTGCAACTAAGTGTCCTATGTTACTAATGTGTTTCTAAGATTCCCTCTAACTAGTCTAAACATATTACCCGTTTATAAACCCGTATTCCATGAATTATCACTATTAAACCTTAGCTAGGTAAGGTTTATGTCAATTACATTCAAAGTCTTTTAAGTAAAACATTTTTAAATAATTCATTTTCAGTTAAATCATTAAGTTAGAAATCATTTAATTTAATTTCAAGAAGTTTATGAATCAATTTCTTTTATTAAAAACATAAATTATTTTAAGAAGATATAAGTTACATGATAAGACTTAGATAATCAAATTCGATTAACTCTAAGTCTTTTGATATGTTTTCGTTTCCCATGGTTCTGTGATCGAGTTCTTCGTATAACCCATCCTAGATAGTTCAATGAACCACCTAATGTAGTTATGTGTTTTCATGAAATGTCTAAGCGTTAGATGTTTATAGTGAAATCAACATCTATATGCTTAGCTATTGTCTTGATTCGTAATGCCTCTATCACCATGTCATTAACAGTTTTAGTTTAATGAATTCCAAATCTGTTAAACTAAAATGATATAGTTCCACATTTGTTTAAAAAAAGTGTTGGTGTTATAAATCTCTAGCATAGAAGACTTACAAATTTGTCACCTTTATTTGAAAACCCTAATTTTTTTGTTCACCCATTCATTTCTACAAATCATTTTAGTTTAGGATAACTTTAGTGTTGGACATTTGTATGGATATTTAGAAATCCATTAACCTCTTAGTCAAGCCCTATTATCCTTTCCCATTAACACATGCACATTTGACCACCTTGCATGCATGTTTACGTACAATGCTCATGAATGAAACCATATGGTTCGAACCCATGCACAAGACCATATACACAAGCCCATGTAATCATTCAATTAAAGGTTCGGCTTGTGCGAAAGAAGGATCGGCTGAGTGTGGTGACCCAGGAGAAAGGAACCAAGCTTGGTTGAATGTGAGCACCCATGCGAATGAGGGTTTGGACCGAATGGAGGGTTAGACCGAGTGTTGATGACGTCTGCGAATGAAACAGCCTAGCCGAATGAAATTTGGCCATATGAATCTTGGACCGAAACAAGCTCAGGTGAATGAAGCTCAGGCCGACAGAATGAGAGGCTCCTTTGGTCTGGTAGCCATTCGGCCTAAGGTTTGCTCATGCGGCCAGGTGCCTTTCGGCCCACCTGATGACCCTTTCGGCTGATCGAACCCCTTGGTGCAGCCCCCCTCACTTTCAAACCTCATGACCACAACATGACTTCTCACAAGTTCCTACAACATCCTAAGATGTTAATGTGTATTTTCCCTAAGGTTTTAAGGTCTAGAACCGGGTATGAAGGTGGATTCGAACCAATGGTTTGAAAACCCTAAAACCGATCTAAAAATCTCATCTTTACCTCGATTTGGATGGTTCCAAGCCCAAATCGTTTGTAATTTCGTGATCTACAAGTTGTAGTGGTCGTTTTGACACCAAGAAGGCTTGATTTCGTTGAGAAATGAAGAAGTTGAAGCTTGGGGTTGTAGAGAGAGAAAGTAAAGAGAGAGAAACGAGTTTGGGAGGTTGAAGATGGTAGGTGGGAGATGAAATGGGTATTAAATGCCCCTTTAATGCTTTCAAAATACCCAGGTAGGTTCAGTCTCGCTCGGTTTCGCGTATGAACGTCGGTTTCGTTTCGTTTTCATACGAAACATCACGATTTTAAAAGTAAAGTTTATAAATTTATTTTAGGTGGTAATTCCTAGTAAATTAACTAAATATCTTCCATTTATTTTAATTTTTCTGAAAATATTAATTTACAGTTTAAATCGAATCGTACAGTCATCACGCGTATTCGTTCGAATCGTCACCCGTACGAATACGACGATAACTACACTTTTCAATATGGTTTTCTAATTATTGAACATCAGTCAAAACGTTAAACTTTCAGATATATTCGTACAGATCGACATCTATACGAATAATCTGTCAGTTTAGCATTCACATAACGACAGCCACTGTTGTTTTGTTTTGTTAAGCCTCACGTACGTTTATACATAATAGAATCCTAACAAGTATTCATGTAACTGTTCTGTGTTGTCAGATATGTTTCTGACTGTTACACCGTGGATTTTGAACTATGTTTCTGTAATGAATATGAAATAGTTCTTTATCGACATCAAATGAATATAGCTTGCAAGTATTGATCATAGATCGTACCTGAATTTCTGTTCATGTTACTGTGTAGATCACTGTTCCGGTTACGTTTCTGGCACTGATGTTACAGCTACTTTATGATTCATTTTGGTAGATTTACTTAGTTAAATTATGAACATGTATTGTGTAATTTAACTTTGAAATTCTATATCGATGTCATCTTAGCATTTCTTATTATATCTCATGTGCTATGTAAACAATCTGATCACTGTGATTATCACACGATATCGCGCCCCAAGAACCTCTGCCCGATGGGAAGGTCGATCCAGCCCGCTGGCTCGGGGTGTGATAGATTGATATCAGAGCCATGGATATAGAGAAATATAGGTCATATTACTTAAACGGTTTGGCCTATACTATAACCTAGGGACCCTTCATGTAGAGAACATAAGACCTAGGATTTTATTTGCATACATCTTCTACATTTGATCTTTGCACTAACCGATTTTCTTTTGGTTGTGATCAGGATGCCGCCAAGAAGACCACCACCTTTGTTACCACCACCACAGTCACCTCAAAACTCACCGAAACCATCACCACCTCCTCCTCCACCTCCACCTCCTCCTCCGCATACTCCACCTCATCAACAACCACCCAACTACGAGTTGGATCTGGTTACTATCGTACTGGCCACCTTGCTGACCAGTCAACTGAGGGAAGTGATTCCCGACATGATGAACCAGATCAACTCCAACAACGGCAACAGTAACAGCAACTTAACTGGTGAAGGCAGTGGGAACACCAGACATCAACAAGACTATTCCTACAAGAACTTTGTAGGATGCAAGCCATCGGGTTTCAGTGGAAGCGAGGGAGCTGTCGGCTTGATCCAATGGATCGAAAATATGGAGACAACCCTCGACACTAGTGGTTGTCCTGATCAGCATAAGGTGAGATATGTTGCAGGCTCATTCAACAAACTAGCGCTGACATGGTGGAATGCCCAAGTACAGACAAGGGGCGAGATGAGGCATTATCTATGCCTTGGGAGGAATTCAAGATTCTGCTGAGGGCAAAGTTCGGCTCGAGAAACGAGCTGAAGAAGGTTGAGAATGAGTTACTCAATCATGTCATGGTAGGAGCTGGGCATCTGGCCTACACCACCCGATTCCATGAGTTAGCAACATTGGCACCGGATATAGTGCCAACAGTGGAAAACGGATCGAGCGGTAAGTCGGGGTACTACCGGCTTGCATCCAAGGGCATGTGATTTCTACCCACCCAACTACTTAAACTCTGTCAGAAACATTGACGGATGTAATGGTTGCCTCCAGGACACTAAAGAAGGAGGCTAAAGCAGCCAAAGTTGGAACATCAAAGAAGCCGGACAAACACCCGGCTAAGAAACAAAAAGTGGTCAAGAACTATACTGCGACCACTCATGCTCAACAAGTTACACAAACACCACCGGTACAGATCAAGAGGCCGTATATTGGCATGGCTCCTCAATGTACAAAGTGTCAGTATCATCATCCCCCAACCGCCCAGTGCAGGCAATGTACTAACTGTGGGAGGTTTGGTCATTAGGCCAATCAATGTAAAAGCACAGGGGCCCAGAACAGGAACAACAATGCAGTGGTGCTGCCTACTGCTGCTGCTAATAACAGGTCTTGCTACACCTGCGGCGAACCTAGACATTTCTCAAGGGATTGCCCCAAGATAATTCAACAAAGGGCTCAAGCAGCTAGAGGAAGGGTCTTTCAAATTGGAGCTGTTGCTGCACGACAAGATCCAAATGTGGTCACTGGTACATTTCTCTTATCTAACTTTTATGCATCTATATTATTTGACACTGGTGCGGATCAGAGTTTTATCTCATCCGACTTTACATGCCAACTCAGTCAAGTTGAGGAATCTTTGGACTCCCTTTATATCGTTCTGGTAGCAAATGGTAAACAGATATCAGTTAACACAATGCTTAGGAACTGCCCATTGACACTTGATGAGCACACATTTTCCATCGATTTGATACCAATGGAGCTGGGCAGTTTCGACATCATTGTCGGAATGGACTGGTTGTCCCTTAACAGGGTTGAAATCATCTGTTCCGAAAAGCTATTACGTATTCCAGTGGAGAACAATCAAGTGTTGGAAATTCATGGAGATCAAGCAAATATCAATGCTAAATTAATATCGTGCATGAAGACACGCAAGTGTCTAAGGAAACAGTGTATCGCATTTCTAGCCCACGTCGTCGAGAAAGACAAGAATACAATCAAGATTCAAGATGTACCGATTGTGAAAGACTTCGCGGATGTGTTTCCGGATGACTTACCGGGACTGCCACCCGAGCGATCGGTGCAGTTTCGAATCGATTTAATTCAGGGAGCAATTCCTGTGGCTAAGTCTCCTTATAGACTCGCGTCATCAGAAATGCAGGAACTGACCAAACAATTACAAGAGTTACTCAACAAGGGGTTCATCCGACCGAGTTTCTCACCATGGGGAGCTCTGGTTTTGTTTGTCAAGAAAAAGGATGGATCTTTTAGAATGTGCATTGATTACAGAGAGCTTAACAAGCTCAACATCAAGAATCGGTACCCGTTACTGAGGATTGATTATCTGTTTGATCAATTGCAGGGAGCTTATTACTTCTCAAAGATAGACATGCGTTCAGGTTATCACCAGCTCCTGATTCAAGAGGAAGACATACCAAAGATGGCTTTTCGTACCCGATATGGTCACTTCGAATTCATGGTGATGCCATTTGGATTGACAAACGCACCGACAGTGTTAATGGATCTTATGAACCGGGTGTGGAAGTCGTATCTAGATCAGTTCGTTATCGTCTTTACTGATGATATACTGATCTATTCCAAGAGTGAGAAAGAACATGAACAACACCTCTGAACAATATTGGAACTCCTGAAGAATGAACAACTCTATGCCAAATTCTCCAAGTGTGAATTTTGGCTAAGAGAAGTTCAGTTCTTGGGTCATGTGATTAACAGTAATGGTATTCACGTGGATCCTACCAAGATCGAGGCAATCAAGAATTGGGACGTGCCCACAACACCCACTGAGATCAGATCATTTCTGGTTCTCGTTGGTTATTATAGGAGTTTCATTCGAATGCAACAATACAAAGTCATTGCCTACGCATCACGACAGCTGAAAGTACAAGAGAAGAATTACACGATGCACAACTTGGAATTGGGAGCTGTTGTTTTTGCCATAAAGATTTGGAGGCATTACCTTTACGGAACCAAATGCACGATCTTCACAGATCACAAGAGTTTACAGCACATATTTGATCAAAAGGAGCTTAACATGCGACAGAGGCGTTGGGTCGAGCTCTTGAACGATTACGATTGTGTGATCAAATACCATCCGGGCAAATATAATGTTGTAGCTGACGCTTTGAGCCTGAAGGAACGTGTCAAACCCTTGCGAGTTAGGGCAATGGGAATGACTGTACAAACAAGCCTGAGAGGTCAAATTTTACAAACACAACAAGTAGTGGTGGAAAGAAACAACTTGAGGAACAAGCTCGACTGTCGAGCCGAGAAACAATTTGCGACAAAACAGGATGGAGTTATCTACTACCAGGATCGTGTATGGATCTCGGCCGTAGATGAACTTCGAAAACTCATTCTTGACGAGGCACACAAAATGCGTTATTCCATTCATCCTGGTGCCGATAAGATGTACCAAGATCTAAGGTCACTTTATTGGTGGCCGGGTATGAAGAAGGATGTGGCTACTTATGTTGGTCAGTGCCTACCCTGTGCTAAGGTCAAAGCTGAACACCAGAAACCGTCAGGTTTGCTGGAACAACCAGAAATACCACAATGGAAGTAGGAACAAATAGTTATGGATTTTATAACCAAGCTACCTCGTAATTCTAGCGGACATGATTCTATATGGGTCATCATCGATAGATTGACTAAGTCCGCTCATTTCCAACTGATCAGAGAAAACTACAAAATGGAAACACTAGCAAGACTCTATGTCAATGAGATAGTAGTACGGCACGGTGTGCCATTATCTATTATTTCAGACCGGGACAGTCAATTTACATCGCGGTTCTAGCAATCATTGCAACAATCCTTAGGGACAAGTGTAAACTTGAGCACCACCTACCATCCACAAACGGACGGTCAAAGCGAGCGAACGATTCAAACCCTAGAGGATATGTTGAGGACATGTGTCCTGGACTTCGGTGGAAGTTGGGATAATCGTTTACCGCTCATCGAATTCTCCTATAACAATACTTACCACAGCAGTTTCGGATGTGCTCCGTACTAAGAATTGTATGGTAGAAAATGTCGGTCTCCAATTTGTTGGACCGAAGTGGGAGATAACAGAATCACTGGGCCTGAACTCATACAGGAAACTACTGATAAGATAGCTCAAATTCAACACAGATTACAAGCAACACGTAGCCACCAAAAGAGTTACGCAGACACACAGCGAAAGCCTTTGGAATATCAGATGGGTGACCAGGTCATGTTGAAAGTGTCCCCATGGAAAGGCGTGGTTCGTTTTGGGGCTAAAGGCAAGTTAGCACCGAGGTATGTCGAACCGTTCGAGATAACTCAGCGGATTGGTCGCGTGGCATACAGACTCAGACTTCCTGATGAGCTCAGCTGGGTACATGACGTTTTTCATGTGTCAAATCTTAAGAGATGTCTTGCTGAAGAATCGTTAGTCATACCATTGGAAGAAATACAAGTTGATGAACAATTACACTTCATTGATGAACATGTAGAGATTATGGATCGTGAAGTCAGGAGACTCAAACGAAGCCGTATTCCTAACGTGAAGGTTCGTTGGAATTCCAAGCGTGGACCAGAATTTACCTAGGAGCGTGAGGATCATATGAAGACAAAGTATCCCCACCTGTTTGAAGATGAAGTAGTACCCGATAATGATGCTTAAATTTCGGGAAGAAATTTCCTTAACAAGGGGAGACTATGACAACCAGTACCAGATCGTCCAGCAATCCGTAGGGTACGTGTACTTTCACATTTTACTGTGTAAATACAATTTGAATAATAGTTGTGTGAAAACAGGACTAAAATAACAATAAACAGTTGTATGTGTTTAAGTGAAAATTTAAATACAGTAAATACAACAATTCATGTGAAACAACGGTGTGAGAACAAGTAACGAAAACATATAGGTTGCGATCTGATATTCACAAATAACAGAAATCACATGGCCGATAATTCCCTGAGTAAAACAAGGTAAAGACAAATATGATTAGGTGCAAATAGATGAGTTTAGTTGAGTCCGTCAGGGAGGGAATTCAATCTAAAACAAAAGGTCAGTATCGTATCAGAATAACGAATTGATGGTGTGTTTGCGTGGGTGACGATTCACACAAACATATCTGTGGGTTTAATGTTCCGAACGATAAATGAAAAGTAGAAAACAAAAATCAGAGAGTAAAGCTATCGTCGTGTTCGTTCGGGTGACGATTCGAACGAATACGCACGATGGCGATACGATCTGACGAAACGAAATTAGTAAACGATTTCGTAATAATAAAATAAGAAAAAAATAAATAGAAAATATTTATTACGAATTACAACCTTAAAATGGTTTTAGAAAACTATCTATCTAAATTACAAAACTAACGCGTATTACGTTCCATAAACGCAACGAAAATGAAAATCGAGCATACCAAACGAACCCGAACTACAACGGAGTATAAAAACCCTAACTAGCATTTAATTTCTCATTAAAATCACCATCTACCTCTCTCTCTCTCTCTCTCTCATCAAACCCGGTTAGGGTTTGTCTCTCTAAAAAACTCATCACAAAAACCTCCATAACTTCCTTATTTCTTAGCCAAATCACTCAAACTTGGTATCAAATCGAAGCCCTTGACATTCCTCACACGAAATTACAAAGGATCAACCTTGGAACCAACTAAATCGAAGGTAAATCGAACCACAATTTTCGGATTTTTAGGGTTTATATGAACCCAGCCACCACCGAGAGTTTCATGGGTGTTAGTCCATCAAAACTCATGAGAATATCACAGAAACGAATCATAATCATGAGGAACACCTTAAAGGACTCATGATCTTCAAAAGGATGCCATGAACATGCTCGATTGCAGTTCATACGAATGAGATCACCCGGTTGATGTTAAGGACGAATGGAATCACCCGAATGATGATAGAGACGAATGAATACTTTCGTTCTCATGGACTCAGCAACTGGATGAGATTCCATAGGAATAGCCCATTCATGGGGTTCCATTCGTATGAATAGTCTCCATTCGTACTAAATGTTCATTCGGCCGAAGCTTGAGCTCTCATTCATACAGTGATGCTTATTCTCATTACACGATCATTCGCCCCACAACCTGAGAATTTCATTCGACTGGTGATACTCATTCGTCCCACATGTTCTTTCATCCTAAAACTTGTAAATAATATCTTGAACCAACTCCATTTAACAACATGCATCAAGTTAAAGGTGATAACTAGTTTTACTACAAAGTTGGCGGAGTATTTTTATTAAACTAATTTAATAACAATTAAATCATTTATAGAGTGTTAAGTAGTTAAGTTTTATAACTTTTTCCTTGTACTAATACCTTCAAATAATGAGGATTACTTCAAGATTAATATAAGCATAATAAATAGGTTATAACCACTAAGTCTAAGTTTATACTTAGAAACTATTTTAATTCCCAAACTTTTACAACAAGTCATGGTTTTAAGTCAAGCTAATTATAAATCAAGAAGATATAATATATTAAGTCTAGCCTAAAAAGGTTAAGTCTTAGTATAGTATATCATCATATGGGTTCAAGAATGGTCAAATAACAAAAGTCTACAAAAGTTAACCCAATTCAGGGTTAACTTAAAAAAATCAACAACTTATACTTTACAAACAACATGGAATTAAACACAGGATCGTGAATTCAACATCTTTGCAACAACAACGAGCGCGTGCATTTCGTGATTCTTAGTCAACCACATCAACTACAAGGTGAGTTCATTTGCCCCTTTTATAATCCTTTGATTTCAAATGTGGGGCTAAGAATCATACTAACTCTTTTAAATCATTGCAAGTTTTAGTACATTATTCAAACATCATGAGATTTAGATAATAAAGATGTTATCTTTATTATCATGCTTTATGAAAGATCAATGTGTATGCTTGTGTGTGAATTAACAACAATGACAATCAAGGATGTTTCATGATAACATAACTTCATGAATTCATCCAAACTTCTAAATAACTCAAGTGAAATAAGATTTGATCTTAAAACACTTTGTTATTTACAATTAGATAACTATGAGATAACACGAGACAATTACAAGTAACAACAAGAATGATAATCATGATAACATACTTTCATGATGATGATATCATTCACCACATATACTAACAACGTGTACTAAGACAGGTTCTTATAACACATTGCTAAAACTATGAGAACACATACACTGAGAACAGGTAACCTTGAGACAATAAAATTTGGGAACACAATCAATAATTACTATTAAGACTGTTTGTATTATATCATAACAATCATGTGTTCATGAGTTCATGTCCAGTCATAAGTCCCTACAAGTAAATCGTTTACCAGTTAATTTTGTGCGACTAAACCGACGATAGCGTAGTGGTACCATAGGTTTGACAAACCGCCGGCGAGTGAGGCCGGTACGTTAATCGTATTTCATTATCATTGGCCGGTATCGTATGACCTGTAACAGAGCTGCATCAGTCAGTTTTGGTAAACAACACATGGTGATATTAATCAACAGAAACTAGTTGTAATTAAATCCTTCGATTCTATTAACTGGTAGACTGAGGAATTTATTTTCTCTCAATTCATATTACTGGTAATAGTCTCGTTGAAAGCAATGAATTCTATGAGAACACAAATGGGATAGAGATAAATTGGAGCATTGTGGTCTAATTACGTGAGGTCCACAATGGGTCCCATTTATGCTCTATACATTTAGGCCAAGAACAATACTGATGAGTTAGCGATTACTCCTTTAATTAGAAGAAAATTATAGTTAACACTTCACTCAACAGAACAATAATAAGGATAAGATTTGATAAATATGTTTTCCTTAAAACACTAAGGGATTATCATTACTTAGGTTTTGATAACTTACTTCCCTCATACACCTTTACTCTATACTTATAACAATGTGGGTGATGAATACACATGGGGTGAATATCAAATGGGAGGAACACATGTGAGATAGAAATGGGTATCCATAGTTGTATTTATAAGTGGTGTTGAATTCAGTCAGGTATGTGTCGACTGGGGCTTGTTCCCTACGTATGCCCTATATATACACATGCTTGATTTTGATGAAATACTATTTGTAAGTATAACTATGGAGAGGACATTGTGTGAGACGGATGAGACATTTATCAATAAGACTTGTGTATGACATTATGATTGTGAATGACAATAAATCAATTGTTTTCAATTACTAAACTTATGAACTCACCAACCTAGTGTTGACTTTGTTTAAATGCATGTTTTCTCAGGTGACGAACAGGTTTAGTCACCAAGTATTCAGGACTTAAGCTAGAGGAATTTAAGAAGAGCTAGCTTCATTTTGTGTTGTACATATTTTGAATGAAAAAAGATTCAATCATCTTTTGTTAATCTTGTGCAGATCCAAGATAGCTACTTTATGATTCTTTTTGGTAGATTTACTTAGTTAAATTATGAACATGTATTGTGTAATTTAACTTTGTAATTCAATATCGATGTCATGTTAGCATTTCTCATTATATCTCATGTGTTATGTAAACAATCTGATCACTATGATTATCACACGATATCGTGCCCCAAGAACCTTCCGCCCGACGGCAAAGTCGATCCAGCCCGCCGGCTCGGGGTGTGACACCTCAAGAGTTTGATTCGTTCGTTCAGTTTGCATGTCCGTTAGTGGATGATAAATTGTGCTCATATTGATTTGTGTGCCCAGAGCATTCTGAAGAGTTTGCCAAAATCGTGACATGAATCGACTATCTCTGTCAGAAATGATAGAGATTGGTACTCCGTGTCGAGATACAATCTCATTAACATAGAGTTTAGCTAGTCGATCCATAGAATAATCTTCTCGAATGGGTAAGAAATGCGCAGATTTAGTAAGCCGATCAACGATAACCCATATAGAGTCATGATTACGTGATGTTCTGGGTAATTTAGTAATGAAATCCATAGAGATCTGATCCCATAACCCAGAAGGTCGTTGATGTTCAGCCTTAACTTTGAGACATGTTAAGCATCGATCCACGTATTCAGCTATGTGTTTCTTCATTCCAAGCCACCGGTAAAAATCTCTAAGATCTTTATACATTTTATCAGCACCTGGATGAATAGAATACCTGGATTTGTGCGCCTCATCCAAGATGATTGTTCTAGAGTTACCGAATAAAGGAACCCAAATTCGGCTTTTGAAATACAACACTCTGTCAGTCTTGGTTTTGAGTTGCTTGTCTAATCCTCTTAGTTCCTCAGCAGGGTAGTTCGTTGCTTGTAAAGCTTGTTGCTAAGCTTCTCTAATCTGAGGTATTAGACTCGTTTGAATAGTCATACCTAACGTTTTCACACGTAAAGGTTTGACTCATTCCCTGCGACTCAAGGCATCGGCTACGACATTCGCTTTACCTGGGTGATAATGAATTTCACAGTCATAGTTGTTTAGAAGTTCTACCCACCGCCTTTGTCACATGTTCAACATTTTCTGATCTAGAATGTGTTGAAGACTTTTGTGATCAGTGTATACAATACACTTGGTTCTATATAGATAATGTCTCCAAATCTTGAGTGCAAACACTACTGCGCCAAGTTCTAGATCATGAGTAGTATAATTCTTCTCGTGTACTTTTAACTGTCGAGAAGCGTAAGCAATTACTTTGTCATTCTGCATTAACACACACCCAAGACCTTGGCGAGAAGCATCACAATACACTGTGAAATTATCAGTACCTTCCGGTAATGCCAAGATAGGCGTGTTGCAGAGTTTGTCTTTCAACAGTTGGAATGCTTCCTCCTGTTGGGAACCCCATATAAACGGTTGATTTTTCTGTGTCAATGTGGTTAGTGGCAGGGTAATTTTTGAAAAGTTCTTGACAAATCGACGATAATAACATGCTAATCCTAAAAATTGACGGATTTCAATTCGAAATTCAAGTTGTCTCACTAGGGTTAATCCTGATATATCCTCAGAAAAAACTTCAGGAAAATCCTTGATTACCGGAATATCTACGATACGTTTTTGTGACGAACGGTTCTCTATCACATGTGCTAGAAAGGTCTGACAACCTTTCCATAAGCATTTCTGAGTTTGCATACAAGTTATGATACCAAGTTTTCTACCGGCTCGTTCTCCTTGAACTATCAGTGTATTACCATCAGGTAATGGAATACGAATCACCTTGTTTTGACACACAACTTCCACTTGCTTATTAGAAAGCCAATTCATACCGACAACAACATCAAAGCTCCCAAGTTCAATATGAAGTAAATTGATATTGAAAAGGTGATCATTTAGATTCAAAGAACATTCTTGAATGACACTGTTAGTTTTGATTAACTTGACATTAGCAAGTTCAATGACATAAGAAGTTTCTAGATCTACCATAGGCAAAGACAGTAATGATGCAAATTCAGGATAGATAAAACTCTTATCTGCCCCTGTATCAAACAGAACTGATCCGTATAGATTATTAAGAAGAAACGTACCAGTGACAATGTTTGCATCATGCCTTGCCTCGGTTGCACCAATTTGAAAAGCTCTCCCCCTAGCTTCGTTCCCTTGATTGGTGTTGTTATTGTTTGGATAGTTTCTCATGAAATGGTCAGGACTTCCACAATTGAAGCATGACCGGTTTGTTTGAGTGGTTTGTCGTGGTGTTTGGTTTGGTTGACGAGCAGGCAAGTTACAATATCTAGTGTAGTGTCCAACTCTATTACAGTTTGCACAAACAGGACACGGTCCTGTATGATGAAATGAGCATTTGTTACATTTGGGCGCCTGCCCAGTATAAGCTTTCCTCTCAGGAACAACCGCACCATAGTTTTTCACAATTGGTTTGCTCTGGCTAGTCTCAGCCGGAGCTTTCGTTTTGGTTTTACCAAACCTCTTTTGTTTGGTACCTTTAGAAACATTTGAGGTACCGACATCACTATGGCCTACCGTCTTCTGAGTTTTTGTGGACAAGGTACCACTCCTTACCGCCTCATCAGTAAGCTTAGTGGTCAACAGAATTGTACGTTTAAAAGTTGTAGGTTCAGCTGCAGTTATCATTCCCCAAATCTGGGGAACCAGCCCTTTGATGTACTTCTCAATCAAAGCTGCTTCCGTAGGAAACATATTGGGAAGTAGACAAGTTCATTTAAACGATCGGTATAAGCTAAGAAACCAGCACAGATCATCGAGTGATTCCAGAATTCTTCCTTGAGTTTTTGGATTTTAGTGATTGGGCAGTACTCTGACATAATCAGAGTTTTGAATTCGTTCCAGCCCATCGAGTCGACTTTAACTGAGCCCAAAGTTTTTGCCTGGGTATTCCACCAGGTTAAAGCTGAGTCTTTTAGAGAACAAGCAACATAAGACACCTTATGCTCTACCAGACACTGGCAGATCTTGAGTTTAGTTTCCATTTCCTAAATCCACTTTAGGAGTCCAGCCGCTCCTACTTTACCTGTGAAAGTAGGAGGGTTGCAAGAAGCAAAGTACTTATAAGTACATCCTTGCTGTGGTGGATCAGGAACAGTTGTTTTCATTGTTGTTGTACCGGTGGTATGATGAGTTTCTATATGACCTCCGGTATCGTTATGTTCAGCCTGATCATGGTCTCCACTAGAACCCGCCGTGATATGTGATTGGTACTGTGTCAAAACACCACAAGCAGATAATTGTTCTCTCACAATTCGTGCTATCATTGCTTCATTCAATTCAGATCCACTTGCACCCGCAGGTGGAACCGTATTCACTTCCGGGTTCACGGGTGGTACTGTATTTGTTCCCAAATTTTCAGGTGGAACCGGGTTCTCTTCCGGATTGACATGGGGATCCGGATTTGATTCTACGTTCACAGGTGGAACATGATTCAATTCTGGGTTAGTGATATTCCTGACAGCTTTCTTGGGTGGTCGACCTCTTTTCGGAGACATTGTTCTGCTCACATGCAGACAAACTCAGGTCAGTTCAAGAACATTAAAGATATAATCCGTTTGATCACATAAATTCAATCATATTCAGTTATACTGAAAATTTTTATGTTGAAAATGTGATTATATGAAATATAGTATAACTACTTGATATAATCCGGATATGTTCTCAGTACACAGTAATCATACAGATGTTTGTAGTTATACTCAGTCTTGTTATTTCAAAAACATGTTATATTATCACTCAGCTCACGGCATTGTGACATCAACACAGATATATTATTATTCACATGTTTTTGATATATGGTCATATAGGACTTTAATATGTTACCACACAGGATTTTGAAATGTACCACACAGGATTTTGAAATACACACACATTTCACACATCATACTCAACACAACAGATACAAACATTTTATTACCACCATATCAGTTTTTATACAATCACGAAGCTTTGATACAAAGAGTGTCAGAGAACCACAATAACACAACTAACTTTTAGGGTTCTATTCTACATCCAACATCCCCACTCATCACATACTCACAACCTATTCATCTATCTGATGGTATCCACACTGGAAGTCCCAAAAATAATCACCTCCCGATCATACTTATCGTAAGAAATACGACAAGCATGCAAACATCATGGCTACAGCTGCCATAACCACCGCAAATACTATCATCCAAGTCTCCATAATCACCATCCCAAACCAGTCTATGAACTCCCTCACTCTCACTATCCCTGCCCTCAAAACCTGTTTCTGCTGCCAGAATGCAGCTATAACCATCTGTCTCCACGTCCTCTGCAAACGATCCTCCACGGTGACTCTCCAAGCCCGAGTATCGGTGTCCAATGCATTCACCTGCTCCATAAGAGTCAGGTGTGAGGTAAGGATATCAAGTATCGTAGTATGAGTATCCTCTAAGGTGGCACGCTGCTGCTGCTTCAAATTCTGTCGTGCACCTTGCAGGTCCTGAGAGACCTGCTGTAACTGGGCTCGAAGCTCGGCTTGGTGGGAGGATTCTCCCACCTCGTGTATAACAGGAGGCTCATCTCTCGGTGCCATCTGGTGCCTGGGAGGCAGTACTGTGGTCTTGCGGGCCTGACCCCGCATCCGCCTCAAACCATCCCAAACTGCGACTCTCTAAGGTGATGAACTCTGTCGTCTACCTGCTGAGGCATTCTCAGCATGCGGCTGAGAATGTCCCTATGAACCTGATGGTGCTGGTGGTGGTGGTGGTGGCGTAACTGGTACAGGTGGTGGTGGTGTCTGAGGTACTAAAGGTAGACCCTGGGATGCTGCAGATGAAGCCTCTGATGGGTCCGAGTCTGACCCAGAGCTCAAACTATGAGTATCGTCTAGGATAACATAGGGGAATCGCTGATATATATAACTTTCGCCGGGATCGGCCATCACTGTATACGCAAAATTTTTAAATCAGTACCATGAGATAAATATTGAATAATTATATTCAACATAAACATGATATGATATCTCTTCCTATCTCAAAGCAGCCACTCGTCCTTATAGTTATTATTGTTCTGCTTGCATTGAAATTCACAAGAATGCACACGTGTTGCGAATTTCAGTTATGCTGGCCACTCATAACTGGAATTCGTACCACCTGATTATCCTGGCTTAATTCAAAACAAGTTTTGTTCATTAGTTATGTTCGATGCTCTTTGTGTAACTATACGGGCCTATGGTTATAGTCTAGGTTTCTAAGTCCACCAACATTCTATAACCTGTGGCTCTGATACCACCCTGTCACACCCCCACCTCTCGTCACCTGAGATGATGTCATTTGTCGTTTTGAGAAGGTTGCGGAAGCATAGTGGTGATGTCTCAGAGGTGAGGTATGACTTACTTCAACCGGTATCACAACACTCAGATTAACTTAAAGTAAATACAATACAAGGCTTCGTCATTACAACCAACATTATAGTTTACAACTAAGTTTATTCCACAACTAACTAATTTAATTACAAGTGGTTGAAAGTGCAGCCTCACTGTGGTCATTGTCTCCCTGCAAAAACGTTTGAGTTTGAAAGATCATCACAAAGCTGGTGAGTTTGTAAAGTTCAAGTTCAACAGTATGATATGATATGTCAGTTTGATATATAGAATTCAAGATAACCATGGGACCCGTATCTAGTTCCTTTCGGACAATCTACGATTTTACAAAGATACTACCCGTCGGTAAATATCTTGATGCCTCATTATCTTAATGTCTATCACTAACATTAAGAGGATATTTTGGAAATAGGTACAAACATTCACATCAAGGGGAGTTGCAAGATCCTAGCAAATGGGTTGTCAACCGATAGTACTATCATTAATGTATGTTCGGTCCCACATGGGTTCACTAGATACAGTTTCGAGGGATGAGGACTTTTGATACTGTGATAAAGATACTAACGGCAAAATCCCATGAAACCTTACAAGAGTCACATGAAATCACACAGATAACAGTGATACATATCATATGTTCAGAAACATATTTACAGAAATACCCCGAGGTTTATAAAACATTAAAGATAAAAGGGGTTGTACGAAACTCACCTGAAGTCACAAGGGTGGTGAAATCACACTTAAAATGATACTGGTAGCTAAATTCTGCATTAGTTTATGTTTAATGAGTTACTTATGTTTTAACTTACTGATTAGATCTTTCTGAACGTTCAATGTCATAAACATTGCCTTGAAAGTCATCAGACCAATATTAGGTTTTTAATTAATTATTTTAATGTCATATCATACAATGTATGACAATGTAGGAACCTATACTGATTCAGGTTCCTAATACAGGTTGATGACACGTTTGATTAATCAAAATAATCTCAGATTAACCAAATAGTTAATGTTGTTGATTATGGAGCTGAAACAGTTTCTAGATGAATTTACGGCTTAGAAATGATCAATCCTTGTTATTGATTACCCAGTTATCATGAAATATCATAATGTGACATTGGAATAGGTTTAATAACCATGTTTAACATACTAATCTGACTTTTATCATAAACATCAGATAATCGTTCCAATAAGTATGTTAATGATTGTGATTAGTTTGAAACACTTGGATTTAACCTTGCATTTCAAGGATTAATCAAACTAATCATATACATTGTCACAATCAAATGGTTTAAACCATTTTAATCATTGTTATAGCTTCATGAAAATCAAGCATTACAACGGATCAAAACAAGGATTTACCGTTAAAACATCAAGTTCTTCGTTTGTAATCATTCCTAGCCATCATCTAGGCAATAATCAACAACCCTAACTATATCATTACGTTCAAAAACAAGATCTAATCAACCATTATCAAACTAGAAAGTTAAAACGAACCGTTACCTAATCTGACGGATTTCTGAGTGTAGAACAACGATCAGGACGTGTAAATGTGTTACCTAGCAAGATCCAGGTATTTAGTGGCCTTCAAAATGAAGATCTGATGACAAAAATAGAGTTTTCTTCGTCTGGTAGAAGCTGGAGCTTGAGAAGGTTGAAGAACATCGATTTTTGCATGAATCGGATCTCTTGATCCAATCTGCCAAACCGACCCATGCCAGGCGCATCGCCCCGCGTGGCCGTTTGTCCAGGGGGTAGCGCGCGAGAAACCCAAATCCCAGATATTTTGTGACCCGCGCGTACCGCCTAGCAGGAGAGGCTGGGGCTAGGCGTACCGCCTGGCCCGTTTGACTTTGACATTTTTGTGCTTTTCTTTGTTTTGCGATTCCGGACAATCCGGAACTCCGTTTCGCACACGGTTTTCGCCTATGTTCCTCATTTCTCGCATACTATCAACCTGTAATAGTTACAATTTCCAAATCAACGTGGATTTCAAGCACGACCAAATGTGATCTTGTCATTGATGACGTAATTCTCAAATGCAATTGTCACAACATCAACTAATCACAACCATGGAGGAACAACTGTAGACTTGGATCTCCACTATTGTTGACTCTTTCATTCAGGTGTTGTACAATTTTGTTTTGTTTCAGTATCTGTATTTTTTCAGTTGGTTGTCTTATTCTTCCTTGTCTTGTAACATTGGATGTTGGGTATTTATACCCCAACATGCCCTGAAGTATTTGAATTACATTCCCTGAAAATTCCTTGTGTTACTATTCTGTC
Source organism: Mikania micrantha (assembly GCA_009363875.1). Taxonomy (NCBI): domain Eukaryota; kingdom Viridiplantae; phylum Streptophyta; class Magnoliopsida; order Asterales; family Asteraceae; genus Mikania; species Mikania micrantha. The sequence continues at coordinate 10,586,668 of CM018694.1, read as the reverse complement.
TTCTCCTTTTCTAGCAAAACTAAACAAGCGAAAATAACTAAGTGTTAAACTTTAGAGGGAGCAAATATCAAGGCTTTCACCGTGAAGTCTAAAGTCCTTGTTCCTTGTTAAATAGCTCCTACAAGGTTCAACAATTGGTATCAGAGCCTTGTTCTTTAGTCTTGGTTTACCCATCAAGTCTAAAACTCAAATCTCTCTCTAATATCGGGCTGTTTAGTTTACTCTCTCAAAATCATGTCTGCTTTCTACTTCATTTTTTTTCAAGATCTGCAGGTGCTTGGGTTTGAACTAAACTTTGTTCAAAACCATTCAAACAAACAACTTTGAGAAATCATCTTTCCATTGATCTACTCATATCATTTGTAACCTAACGGCAGAAAAACTCACACTAGATGCCCACAAAACCGGCTCTGCTACCAAAACCACCAATATTGGTAAGGCACTAGAATAACATATGGCATAGAAGGATGTCACACTTTCTATCCAACAATCACACTGGTTGTTGGAAGTCTTTGATGTTCGGACCGCACAAACCTATGGTCTTGGACACAGAGACTGGAGAGTCTATCCCCAAGGACCCTCGAAACTATACAGAAAAAGATTTCCAGAAACTAGAGCTTGATGCTAAGGCACATGCTTAATTAGTCATGGCTCTCCCTAATGAAATTTATTCTGGGCTTCTTCACCATAAGTCCGCTAAGGACTTGTGGGATGCTCTAAAAGAGCAGTTCAGGGGCACTGATGATGTTGTTGCCAATAATAGAGAGATATTGGCTCAACAATATGAGACTTTCACCTAATAATGAGTCACCGACTCAGCAGTTTGAAAGGTTCGCTTCTCTCTTAAGTGAACTGAAACTTGCGGGTCAAGTGTACCCTATCATCTCTGTTCTCTACCGTTTCTTAAGATCTCTCCCAGACAAATGAGAAACATATTCTATTGTTATGAGATCTTCGCCAGACTTTGGCAATCTCTCATGGTAAGTTGCTCACTTTTGATAGAGAGATTGACCAGAAAAGGAAATTAATCAAGTCTGGTAAATCAACAGAGGAATATGCTCAAGATAACACTACTCTGCTTAGTCATAAATCTGAGATTACTAATCAGGGTTATGATGAACATATTGACATAACCACAGGCATCACTTCTTCTTCATGTGATGACCCCTCTTTCATCCCTGAACAATTGTGTTTTATCATGGATGATCTCCATCAAATTCCAAGTGATGACTTGGAAGAGATGGATATCTTGCATCAACTTGCCCTCTTGAGTATGAGAACTAATAAATTCTATAAGAGGACAGGAAGAAAATTTCCTGATATCTTACATCACTTGGACTAACTTAAAAATTAAGATCGAAGGTGAACAGCTAATATTGATGGCCATCAGCTCCTTAGTATCGATGGGAAGGTCAAGACCATTGTCGATACTATAGTATCGACAGGTCTGTGTTTAACCAGACCTTAACTCATCGAATTTACTAGTATCGACGCCCTTATCTGGATTAGACCTTGGAGACTGTCGAACCTGATAGTGTCAATTAAGCCCCATCGATTCTAGGCCATCAAGACTAGTAGTCTCGACGGATGAACTCAGCTGAACTCCCAAGCCATCAATACTATTTCAGCCGTTTGTTCTTGTGTCGACACTAAGTATTTCCAGTTCCTATCCATTCCCAGCTGTACCAAACTTTAATCCAAGTTATTCCTTAACATCCTAGACCGATTTCGTGCTCAATCTAAGGGTTTTAATGGCTCAAACTCAGCTGAAAAGTTGCAGGTGCCTGAGAATAGTGTCAAACACCAAAGCAGGTCGTTCAAGTTCGATTTTACCTTGTTTTTGATGCTCCAAAGCTCCGATTCTTCGTACTTTCACGATCTATACGTTGTTGTGGTCGTTTTGACACCAAAATCACTTGATTTGGTCAAGTATTGAGTATTTTGGGTTTGAATCTAGAGAGAGAAAGTGAAGAAAGAGAGAGACGGGATTTCTAGTGAGAGAGTGGGTTGGTGAGTGTGGTAATTGTCATTTAATGTCATTTTAAAGTTTTTAACGTTTGGGTGTGTTCGGGTTCGTTCGGTTTTGCTTGGTTTCGTTTAAACGCGTTGTTTTCGGTTTTCTTGTAAGGAAACGTTACGATCTTTTAAAATAGAAACTCCTAAATTATTTTAGGTGGTAATTCCTAGTAAATTAACTAAATATAGTACATTTATTTTTATAATTTCGAAAACATTTAATTTAATTGTTTCATCAAATCGTACGGTTTTCGCGCTTATTCGTACAGATCGTCACCCGTACGAACACGACGACAACTGTACTTTCCGATTTGAATTTCTAACTACTAGACATCATTCAGAACGTTAAACCCACATATATATCCGTGTGAATCGTCACCCACATGAATACACTGTCAGTTTAATATTCACATAGCGATGTCATTTGTTGTTTTGATTTACATATTCTCACATACGTTTATACGTAATAAAGTCCTATCTAACATTCACACATAGGTACCTGTCACAGTGTAACATGTTGAAGTATATCAGTATTGGATCTGTGTGTGTTGTCTGTCATCATTGAGTTCCTGCACTGTTTACAAGCTGTTTCACATAGAATTTGCACAAAATAGTGTACATATAATTTCCGTACACATATCTACAGTAAACCCTACTGTTCTGATTTACTGTTCAGGCACTGATGTGACAATATGCGAGAGACGTCTGGATGTGTGACCGACCGCCGACCGAATGTGGTATGTGACAAGACTGACGTGTGGCTGTGACCGCTTTAGATCCGACCTGCGTGGCTGAGACCAACCGTTGTGGCTGTGACTACGTGAGAAATGACTGATGTGAGGACTGTGGTTCCAACGTATTTGGAAATTAGGACTCGAGAAGTAAAGAATAACGTGACGTGAATATGTGGAAACGAACTGGCTTGGTTCGGCTCGGTTACAAGATTTAATGTTATCTTTTGTTTTCATTTGATAGATGGCAATTTCTTATTGGTCCATATTATAAGATTTATTTAGTGAAAATTTGATTGGGTTGGTTGCAAATGAGTGAAAAATTTTGTTTGGTTGGTTGTGTAGAGATAGAAGAGAGATAAATTAATTTTTTAATAAATAGTTTTGGTTGGTTGGTTGTGAATGGAAATAGTCTAATATGGTATCACTAATCTCAATCTATTATATGTCATAATGATACTTATTTCAACCTAAAATGAAGTAATTATTTGCCCAAATGGATCCACTTATATTGGCATATTGCTATGGGTCAAAATTATCAGATCAAACTCGGTACATGTTCTTACGTCAATTTCTTAGAATGTATTGTGTTGAAAAATCAAAAATCACTAGATAGTATGTTAAAGTAGTGATTTTGAAACAATTAAACGATTAGTAGTTTTCAAAATAAAACAAAAAATAATGATTAATTTCTAATTCTTTTCTACATTATCTAAATTTTGTAGTTGATTACAATTGTTTCATTGATAACAAAATAGATTCACATAAATGACTAAGTAGTTAGTTCACGGGTAAGGATAACCACTTCTTGATGGACCAGTAATAGATATCTGGACAAAAATAAAAGCAAATAAAATATCATACGGACCTTGAGTCTTTGAAACACCCCACTCTTTCTCAAAAAATAATAAACAAACAAATAAACATAACCAGTAAAATCTCACTTTCAAGCGACGTATTAGTTGGAAAAGATAAAGACAAACATTACCATATCCCAAAAAGAGGTAAAGAAATTGTTTCCAAGAAAACCTCTGCACAAGATAAATAAATAAATAAATAAAATGAGATTTATAAGTTGAGGTGGATGACTGATAAACCAATCCTTCAAGTCCCAGGCCAAACTAGAAGCCATCTCAAAGTGCAGCATCCTGCATCTGGCAATTTCATCAGAGCCACTGTTGCCTTTAAAATAAAAGTAAGATCATGGTTGTAAAAATCCCCGACTAGGCCGATTAATCGTTAGTCCCCTAAGGCTGACTAGGCCCGACTGTCAGATTAGGCCGATTAGTTGGCTGATTAATCCCGATTAATCCCTAGTCCCCACACCACCAACCGACTAGCGACTAACGATTTCTACAACATTGAGTAAGATTATTAGAAACAGAGATCATGTCTTAGTCAGCAAGAAATCAAAAAGACTGATTTTTGGTTAACCAAAACCGGAGAGTGTACAAATTCGGATACATACAAATTGTAAGCTATATGCCTATATCTCAAAATGGAGCAGGTAACTAAATCTGTCTCTATATCAGAAAGCGAGAACCAAGTGCCTAAACTAATATACCCAAAAAAAACAAAAACAAAAACATTTGTGATTGCATGAGTAAATTTACTTTGTCCTTTGTTTCTTGAAAAGCAGATCACCGACCATCACCACCTGCTTATTACTGGATTATCCAACAGAACAGCTTCAGAAAAGAATATGATTTTATTTCCATGAGAAAACAAAAAATCCCAAACTATGGTTTAGCCATCGCAAAGTCTGATTCTCATGTGAAACCTTGTTTTGGACCAAAAGTAGACTGGCGGGTGCGTTGGGCTCTTTCTTCCCCGATGGGTCTATTATTGTGGGATGGTGCTGGCCCAAGAATTCCCAAACCCGGGTCTGGTAAACTGAAAGATGGCCTTTGCTGTAAATGAGTGGTTGTATTTGGGTCAGATTCAGCTCGTCTTCTCCTTTTCCATGCTTCAAATTTTGCTGTATCAAGCCCACCTTTGTTGTTAAGTAACGCAGCTGATTGATTTATGAAGCCCCTTGGGTTGATTTGGGAAGTGCCCACGCCTGCTGCAACCTCGTTTTCTTGTTTAAGTTTGGAATATATCTGTTGAAGTTTACCCCCCGATAAGTTTGAAAAGGTTGAGACGTAGTTCCACAGTCGCGTTGTCATCCCTGATTTAGTTATTCCACAATATATAATTCAGTACCTCATATTAAAATGTGCCACACCACCACCTCAAGAAAAGACGTTACAGGACAGGAAATCAGATTTATACGGGTTAATTTAAGCGTGACAAGAAAACCGTTTTTAATCAATTATAAATAAATAATGTGATAAATATGAAGAATGAAAAAGGAAGTTGCTTACTCTCTTGCTTGTATGGATCCTCCTCATGGTCAGTAACAATCTGATCAATCTTTTGCCCAAGAATCTGTAGATAATTTCTAATTCTAGAAAGAACCTGAATGCATGTAAAGAATCATATATTAGATCCATTTCATAACGGTCACCTTTGAATTTATTTAAAGAAAAATAGATCGAACCTTTTCTTTAGGAAGATCAGCACTGGTTGTTTGCAACCTTTGGAGGCGTTCAAGTGTCTTTTTTTCTTGAATCAAGACATCTTCACACCATTCCATCCATTTCACTTCCTTGAATTGTTCATAAACTTCTTCAGTGTCTGACATCTCGCCCTCTTCTTTAACCAAAGCCTCGTTCTTTTTGCCACGAGTCATCTTCAGTTTACCGTTCGTAACGGGAGATCCTCCTGGTTTCAACTGCTTCCCTTTTCCACGAGACGTTTGATTGTTTGGTGGATGATCCTTCGGCTGCTTTTTTAAACCCTTCCGACCTGCTTTTTTCCCAAAACTCTTACCACCAACAGCCACAAGTTCCTACAAATATTCCCAGGCGTTTTAATAGGTATTTTGGTAAAAAATAACATAACCATTCATATGATTGTATTTTTCTTGATTATATTTGTTTGTATTTGAGCCATGGTGTTATAATATTATTATATTCTGTCTTATAATATTATGAAACTATGAAATTATGCTACTACACATGTTGACCGATATTGCGCCACCATTTTGCTTAAATTAGTAGCTCTCTATCTACATAGGATGGTATTTTATTTGATTATGGCTGTTCGCATTTGAGTTGAGCGCCTCTTTGAAAGCAGCTTCACTTCCCCAAAAAAAGAAGGTATCTACATCCCACTCTCTCCGTACCTTACAAATAGTCATGCTAAAACTGTGATTTTCTAGGTATGATAACCATTCAAAATCATAACACAACTGATAATCTTTACTTATTGCATTGAAGTCTACTTCAGGTTGCAACTGAATTTTCACATGTAGTAATCGACAACCAAATCAATACAACGATAAGGAGCTGCTAGTGATAAATTAAAATAAGGAAAGCAACGCAAGCACAGAATATTAATGACAAAAGATAAAAAGATAAAAAAAATAATAAAAAAAAAAAAATTATGACTGATGCATGACTAGCAAGGGTGCCGTGAACTATCATTATTAAAAGGAGGTCAGGTGAAGAAAAAAGGACAAGATGACATGACTTACCATTTCAAGAAGTTGAGAGGCTCTTTCTTTCAACTGGGGAGCTCGTGGTAAGAATGTTTCATGATGCTGAAGTTCCACGGGAGCAATCTTTTTCAAAAGGCCAAGCTTTTCATCCAGCCTTATCTTTTCCCAGTTCCCAAATCCATGATAATGAATCCCTAGTAATAACCTTGCATCATCCTCTGAAAACATGAAAAGACAGTTGTAATTTAACTTCATTTTCTAGCAGAAGCATTGAATGTGGAGGTCATAAAATTGAGCGATCTACTTATGAAATGCTCGACTCAGTTTATGTCTAATCTCTAAGAAGTTATCAAGCAAATAACAAAAAATAGCTAGTAAGGAAGGTCGTCAAATAGAAATAATTGAAAGAGCCCAAAATGTATTAAAAAGATATTTACACCTTTGATATCATATACATTCAAAGGATAAATTGAAATGGCATAATATATTTAAATTATTGGATACATTTACTTGTAAATACAAAGTGTTCCAAGATAACCAAAGTACCAAACCCAATCCATACCAGAATGTAGTTTTAAAGGGTAAACCTGAGATGCAATGAGCCTTCACTAAGCTAAGAAGACAATGAAGAAATTAAAACTTACTCTGGTTCCACCCACAACCTTTGGACCAGGTTGCAGGTTTGAGGTACATCAAAGCCTGAAACTGTGAGATTGGATCATTGTAGCGGTTGATGCGCTTTCCAAGAAGTTGAAGTTCTTCAACACGGCTTAGTAAATCATCAGCCTTTACAGGAACACCAAAAAAATCCAACAATGGCCCCTACAGGAGGCGAAATCGTCATCAAAGTTAACCAAGATACAATCTACAAGTCCTAAAACAGAAAAGACACAATCATATCATTAGCAAAGCCATCTGAAAATTCCAATTCAATTGCAACCTTTGCATCAAGGCTTCCTCCCTTAACCGCTTCTCTGCAACCATCTAATAATGCATCAAAAAGCTCAACCTGTGCCTCCACTGGAGCAGCTTCAACACAACCACCAACCTCAGTTGCTATTAAGTTAATTTGGCTGTCATTTCCAAACTTCTTAACCTGGTTTTTCAAATAAAAGTATCACAAACAGCACTAAAACTGCAGGTAACCATGAATACATACAACAAAGGAAGGAAATATGCAGTTAAGATCAAAGCCAACAAACAAACAGACGTACCCAATATATTCCCACTTTTCAATAGGGTCTGTGGGGGGGGGGGGGAAGGATGGACACAAACCTTACCCTTATCCCAGTTGGGATAGAGAGGCTGCTCCGCCTCGGCTCAAAGTTATCGCTTGAAGTTGGTCATCCTAACATTTTTAACGTTATTTTCACAAAACGAGTAAAATAACGTTAAAACTAGTGCAATTTTACTTTGGCCTCTTGAGGGCCAACACAACAACAACAATACACAGTATATTCCCACTTTTCAGTAGGATCTGGGAGGGAAGGATAGATACAAACCTTACCCCTATCCCAATTGGGATAGAGAGGCTGCTCCGAAAGAGTCCTCAGCTCAAAGTTATCGTTTGAAGTTGACCATCCCAACGATTTTAACGTTATTTTCACAAAATAATTAAAATAACGTTAAAATTAGTGCACCCAAATGAATCAGATATTATCAAATGTTAAGTTATGTAAAACCAATAGCCATCAGTGAAATATTTTTCTGAAGGAAATAACAAACTGATACTAGATATAAGTAAATAGAGAATATCATGAAAGGTCACAATCATGCAAGTTGTAGAGTGAACCTTTAATCCAAAATACACTATCAGCTACCAGACAACTAACTTAGTATGATGGAAAACTGCTTATCTATTGACTGAAGAAACTCAAGGAAGTGAGGTCCCTACTATGCAAAGTAAGTGTAGCATGTTCATTCCATTGAGCAGGGTAGAAGCATTAATTTCAGTTAAAGCAAGTATTTGAGCATTGTCATACATGTAAATATTTATAAAATAACGGATATTTGAACTTACTACACAAAACAACAAGTTAGCAAATTTGATTCATATTAAACAAGCAGCAGCTTATATTGTTATGTCCAGTTCAAAATTAATAAATGAATAATCATGTCACAACACAAGGTAATGTCTTCAATATAGTTTCAATGTGAATCCATTAGGTCATTAAATTCAAGAACTGCTATTGAAACTAAAGAAATAAAACAAGCATTAAAAACACAATCTCACCGCACGAAAAAATCGTGTAGCATCTCTTTTAGGCAAGGTTCCATAAGACCAGCCTCTCGCCTGTGCAGAAGCACCCTCAATTGCTGGAGTTTGGTAACTAGAATAATCAGCCTTCCGACGCTTTATACCTCGGTCTTGAAATTCAACATTCTTCTTTTTCCTTTTGTTATTTCTTTCGGGTGGGATTGCCTCAGCATAACTCCTGCTGTTCCTTGCAGCTCGTGGAGCTAAAGCTTCCTAAAAATAAATTATATATAATACATAAATAATAAGAAACGACGACTTTCTTGAAAGCAATAAGCCTACAAAATGACACTTTTGTCAAATAAAGATATAACACACGTCAGCCTGGGCAACGGCATCAGGTTTTATCCAGCGACTCCAGAAAGTTCCATCATCTTCAGCAGAACAAAAATTCGCAACCTGCAAATAAGGTAAAAAGTTAAACAAATATAATAACTCAGCTATATATAACATGCTAACATATTATCACATACAACAACACGTACCCAGTGAAATCCCACTTGGTGGGGTTTGGGAAGGGAAATGTGGTAAAGAGGCTGCTTCGGAAGAGACCCCGGCTCAAAAACATTACTTTATTTTTTTATTATTATTATTATATATATAGATATATGTGTGTGTGTGTGTAGTTTTTTTATTTTTTTATTTATTTTTATTATTTTTTGGGGTTATTATTATTATTATTATTATTATTATTATTATTATTGATTTATTTATTTATAAATTTCTTTTTCCGCAAGATACTACGCACAACATAACATAGAAACATACCAACAGAGGCAACATATAACATTTAGCACAGAGGCCACAAAAGAGTAGAAATTTCAAAATATAAAACCCACATACGAGTAGAAATTTGATAAATCCACAACTGTTCACCTTAAATGCACTCAGCAATTCATTCCCTGCTTCATCTTCAGTTCCTTTCTGTTCAACCTTCTCTGCTCTTTCAAGAATTTCATCAATGTCCATGCTTAGAAGGCGCTTTTTGTTTTCTTCATCATTTCTATCTTCTTTAAACAGTTCCTCCGCCCCAAATCTCAAAATAGCTGACAATTCATTCTGGAAACATGAAAAATTGAACTAAGTGGAGCACTTACTCCTTGAAGTCGGAAAAACGTAGATTCAAAGATGCATCAAAAAAGAGCTGATAGTTGAATGGCATTTTATAATACCACTCCGTTAATCCTAAATTATCAAACGAAAAAAAAAAATTATTCAATACCTTGTCAAAGCCACTCCCCTTTTTCGCTTCTTTCCTCTCCAACCTTCCCTCAGCATTTAGTTTCTGTATAACCAAATGGTCAAGTACCTGAGAAATAAAAATACAAAATAAGCAAGCATATTTGTGCTGATATTCAAAAGAGCACACAGAGATAGGAGCAAAAGTGCATTTTGATGCCTGCACCTTGTTCAATATACATATATATATAGTTCACACTTCACATAAATACCAAATAAAAGATAATAACTAGTAATTAATATACCATCTTCTTTTTTGCACGTTCCAAGATGTCTTCCTCAACACTCTTGCTTGTCACAAACCTATAGATATTAACAACCTCTTGCTGTCCAATTCTATGAGCTCTACTCATTGCCTATACAAGAAAGAATGAAAGACAGTCAAAATTGGCAAATCAAAGCATTAAGATGCGTGCATGTTGTGACCCAAACCTGCAAATCATTTTGAGGATTCCAGTCAGAGTCAAATATGATGACTGTATCAGCGGTTGCAAGGTTGATACCTAAACCACCAGCACGAGTAGAAAGAAGGAAGCAGAAATCATCACTGCCCGGTGCATTAAAATGCTCCATAGCTTGATGACGTAACTCAGACTTTGTACTTCCATCAAGTCTCTGATACTTGAATCCCTTAATTGACAAATATTCTGCTAAAATATCCAACATCTTAACCATCTGCATTACGAAAGTATGATTAGTTAATCAACTACAAAGGATGTCAGGTATAACAAGATCATTCACTACACACTCACAAAAACAAAGAATGAATAAACCATTGAATTATTAGACGCTGTCTGGAAGTGATTATTGTATGTACAGGTTATATTCTAGGATTGTAAGAAACTCAATTTTATAACATAAATCGTAATACACCAATCCGGACACTTGGTATGGTCTGGTGCTTGCCCAGTTCGCTTTCCTTGCAATTTAAAACATTTTCTTTTCATCTAATCTAATAGCAGTGTCATTTAGAAAGAATTAAGGTTGAATCATTGGGCTAAAAGTTTGGGTACAGTTCACAATCCAGTTTGGGACCAAAACAATACAATATGGTCCGATTCTTGGTTCCACTATTTAAAGAATCTAGGTTATGGTCCCTCTCTCCTGCCCCCCGATTTCAACATTTGCACCTCATTTATACAACTAATCAGCTCAACATAGGTTTTCGATTCCAACTCACTTCACTGTTCCCTAAATAGTTGCCAGAAATCTAGTTTTGTGTTTGCAATGTTACATGTTTTAGTGACAAAGAATTGCTTCATGTCCACATAATTACAGTCTATTTAGCCTAACTTAGGAGTTAGGAGCAGCTAAAATGTCAAGACTTTAAAACATTGTTTTTGTGATTTCTTTACACCTAAGCAAGTAAATAAGAAAACACCTAAACAGGTTCAAGTAAAATACCTGTGAAAATATCAGAACACGGTGATTGGTCGCATGCAGTCTGTCAAGAAGCTTATCCAGGATAACTAGCTTTCCACTGCTAAGAATTACCCGCTCAAGTTTACTGCTGCCAGTTATTCCAGAGTCCCCACCATAACCATGATCAGCACTCTCAAACAGAAATGGATGATTACAACATTTCTTCAACTCAACCACGATGTTCAAAAGAGAAACCTGCCGATTTGCAACAAATATAACTCAATATTCAATACAACCTAAAAGACAGAAAAACAAAGGACAAAAGACACTGCAAATTATGAAGGTAACGCAAAGTGTGTGACTTGAAACATACTATTTAAATATTGAGAAACTACTTTCTCCACTTTTACTTGTTAAACGGAAAATGCATACAGGGCATTGTCTCAACATCTAGTGTTAAAATATATCAACTACATCAAATTTAACCAAAATTACTAAAAATGGGGGGATGAGAGAGAAACAATGGAAAACAGATAGTGAAGTTGTACGGCATAAGTCATCAATGCCTATATGAAACTTGAGCAATAGTTTGGTAGCCTCCACAAGCATTTTCTTGTAAACATATAAAGTTAAACACCTACAATTTTTCAACAAATACAAAAGTCTTTGTAGATAGAATAGTCAGACAATAAATCCAAGATTCAAACTTGATTGTTATAAACTAGCACTAAGGGTCAAAGATCAGACCCTTTTCAGTACATGAACTTAGAATGAAAAGTTTTATCATAAATAAGTTCTTTTATGTTTAAGAAAATTTTAAAATGACAAGATTACCTTTAAATTTTAATAGCATGTATGCAATCACGTTTTTCTCTGACAAAAAATAGAGCGCAAAAAACGTACAAAATTGACATCGACATTGACACAGAGCATAGAGTCTATAGCATGTATAGCATAAACGCTAACCTGATTTCCACGCACGCCTTTATTCAAGTCATGAAAATTGCGTTCCAAAATCCACTTGTAGTATCTGAGAAATAAACTGTTAGCTAACATGCAAGATGTAGTAAAGCTTCAGAATCCAATGAGAAATGAAAAGGTTTAAAAAATTACTGCTTCTGTAGAGGGGACATTTCAACCCGAAGAACACGCTCGATCTTTGGGGGCAATGACTTCTCCACATCCTTTATAACTCTTCGCAGGATGTGAGGCCGTAACTCCATATGAAGATTGGCAAGCTATAAATAATTCAAAATAACAAAAAAAAATGATCTCACATACTGTTTGTCCCATTTCCTAGACGGCGAGATTATAAAAAATGTATTGGTACCTCAATTTCATTAAATGAACTAAGGTTCTTGTAATTCTGAACAAATTCATCCTTGCTATTGAATTTATCAGAGTCAAGAAAATGAAGCAAGGCCCTGCCATTACACAAACGGCAAGTAAAATCTAAAATCAATTATACACAGATGAGTTCTGCATGAAAATTAGAATGGAAAAGAAACAAGTGTACAGAATGGAGAATAAAAATACCATAGTTCTTCCACACTGTTTTGCAAAGGAGTGCCAGTGATAAGAAGCTTGTTTTTCGTTCTGAATTCCTATGAAACAAGTCATGATGAAAGAAAGGATAACTGTTTAACAGAACTAGAGAAAATATACCATTCACATACCTTGAGTGTGGTATATAATGATGCTTCGCTGTTTTTTAACCTATGTGCTTCATCAACCATAAGATAGTTCCACTTAATTGTTGATAGCACTGTCTTATCCTTTAGTAAAACTTCATAAGTAGTCAATAGTGCATCAAACTTTGTAGTGCGACCAGTGTTCTTATCAGAGAAAAATTCATATTGCTGACAAACCTATAGCCACACAGACCAGATATATAAATGTAAACTTAATCAGGACCTTGTAAATAAGAAATTACTTTATAAATTAAGCAAAATAAACATCCCTAAAAGCGATTTATAGCAAAAGTATTTCTACATATCAAATTATAAGCAAGAATTATTATACATACAAAAGCAATTTTTTATTTTATTCCTGATTTTATTATATAGCACCATAACTATTACCATCTCAAAGAAGCATGGCAAAGTTAAAAAAAATATAACTCCTAGAGATTACTTTTTGCCTCTCACATGCAAAAGTCTGATCATGTCCCACATTCAAAACTGCAATCCCATATACAATCATAAATAAACAAATTAATGCTAGCCATGAAGATTTCTATACACTACAATAAGAACCTCCAAGATTATACATTACTTATGCACGGTTCTACCACTCAATATATAACGCCAACAATGTTTTATCAACAGAAGCAAGAATCGGTTTCTCCATAGACTTTATGGTCACTTTTACTACTAAACCTTTTCAAAAATTGAAATGTATTACTATGAGTTGTTTATCTTCTGGAAACATGATAAAAACAAATAATATTTTCTTTAAAAAATAGAAAAACTATGAACATAAAGAATGACAAGCTACAGAAAGTCATATCCAACATCTCAACTGTAGACTTCAAAACCAACATTAACCTACCTCTCGACTTGCACGAGTCCCTACATAAACAATCATGTTCATGTCAGGAAGCCACTTTCTGAACTCTTTGGCCCAATTTGACAGTGTTGATAAAGGAACAACAACAAGAAAGGGCCCATGAATTTGTTGAGAGTTCTGTGGAAGCAGTAAACAAACTGGATCAACTTTGGAGAGCATAACAACAACAAAAAGTGTAATAATAAAAATGCATGCCTGGAGAAAACCAAGCATAGAAACCGACTGAACAGTTTTCCCAAGGCCCATTTCATCAGCTAATATCACATTCGTATCGTTTCTCCAACTGCACTGTGAATATTGTTGATAAGTACAGTTTGAATGAAACCAGTTTCCAAAAAGAAAATATTCAAGGTATTTGTATGACATACCTATTAACAAGAAAATTCAAGCCTTCAAGTTGATAGTCTCTCAGTTTCCCTCCTTTTAACCAATCAGGTTGTTCATCAAGTTTTCTCAAACTTGCTATAAGAATTCAAGAAAATAATTTTTAAAAAAATAAAGACTGCATATCTGATTGATAAGAAACAAGAAACACAATGACAACAAAACGAAGAGCTGTGCAGTGAGGACATCATGTCAAACAGAATCAAGAATCTGCATTATCAAAGTTGTTCTGTGTGAACCAAAAAAAAAACTTAATGGTTTCGACTTTCGTGTGGAGTTGCATCAGATTGCTGTGAATCTAACTGTGAATCTAAACTGACCGAATAATAAATCTGGACATGGAAGCAGACGAGTAGAAAAGCAAACACCAACTTGATCAGCAGTATTAAATATAGTATGAGTGATCGAGAACAAATGATTTAAACCTGTGAGGTTTGAATATGTGTGACAAACTGACAATCAAACAAAAGATGGGAGTACCAACATGCAATCTTGTCAGCATGTAACCTGGGTCATATACCATTTCATTGGCCTAAGGTAACAACGAACTACACGAGCTGCTCCTTTATAATAGAATTGATCTTGCAAGCTTATGGTTTATGGGAAGTGAGAGAACCGGTATACAGGGGTTGAGGCCAAGAAGAACTTAATGGCAAGAGCATTTGTGTTTAAAACCCTTCATGAGGATGTATTACTTCAAGTGGCAAAAATACAAAGATGTAAAGGATGCGTGGGAAGCATAAGAGTTGAATATTTAAGCCAAAAGCAACACTACAAACTCTTAGAGCCACTAGAGATGTGGAAGATGTAAGAAAGGGAATCAAATGATGAGTTTTTGGGCACACAAATTGGGATTGCTACAATGCTTTAGAGTCTTGGGTCAAACTTGGAAGATAAGGTGACAGTAAGAAAGTTACTAAATTCAGTCCCAAAGGAATATAATCTCATATGGTTGCCTCTAAATCCAACGATAAAAAATATGCTATTTAAGGATGCGGTTGGGAGATTGAAGGTTTATGAGGACGTATTAGAGTACAAGAGGAGATAGGGAACAATCATCAAAGCAAATTCTTGCTCTACAAAACTGATGGACAAGCGAAAGAAGAAGTCGGTTGTGAATATTGCGGATGAGGGTACTCAATATCAATACAGTCAACGGACATGGACGAGGTAGAAGTCATGATTATTGTAGAGGACGAGGAGGCCGTTTCCAAGCTAATGAAGATCAAAGTGAACAACGTACATATCAGGATAAAAGACATATTAAGTGTTACAATTATCAAGAGTATGGACACTATGCAGCTGGGTACTCGAAGCAAGAACAATAGGAAGAGGTTAATTTGGTTAGAATATTTAAGTTAACTGTTGAGCGTTTTAATTGTCATTTTATTAGGATTTTGAGTTTGACTTCGGAATGGTATTTGCTAAGTACAGAAAGGGTTAGATATTGGGTCAATTTATATGGTATTTAATAGTTAAAAAAATCGTAGTCAAGTTTTTGTGCCATAAAATAGTGTGCAAGTTTTTACCGGATTGTGCCAACATGAATAAGAGCATCATTAAGCTTATAAATACGTTAACTGAGTATCCAAAATCCACATTGTGCCAATTTTCCTTACAAGTGAAAATCGTGTTGGATTAACGGGTTTAAATTGAAAAACCTCAATACAACCAATAAATTTAAAATGTCAAAAATATCAACCTAACCCGGATGCCTTTAAAACTATGTAATCCAAACAAGACCCCTTTAACCCATTTATTTAAGCAACTCAAACAAGCTAGTAAGTTGACATGGGTTGGCAAATTAAATAGGTTACAAAAAACTTGCGATAAGTTGTAATTGGGTTAAACATATCATCAATGTTGTAGAAATCGCTAGTAAAAAGTTAGGACTAGGGGTTAATCGGATTGGAAATTTTGTACATAATTTTTCAAAATTATATATATAAATCCAAGTTTTCTAGGTAATTTTTATAAAAATGTAAAATTATATATATATATATATATATATATATATAATTTTACCAAAACAACAGCCCAAATTTTAAAAAATACCTGAGTTTTTGCGGAACTCCAAAAGTCGCCAGAATTTCAAAAGTCGCCCAGCCGATTTCCAGCCTAGACCCGATTTTTTCCGACTAGACCCGACTTTGACCAACTACCATTTTTTTAACAAACTAGCCAAAAATTAATCGGTGCCTAGCAGACTACCGACTAATCACCAGTTAATCGACCGACTAGGGCAATTTTTACAACAATGCATATAATAAACAGATTCGTTGGATAAACACATAAAGTATGCATTCTTTTTCTTTTTAGGTAATTTTAATTTTGAACAGGTTGCCCCGTTTTATAGTTTTATTTTAGTACAACCTAAACCATCTGATAAACGAGTTAGACATGCCAAACCCAAAATATGCCTTGTTTACTAATAACCAACCCAAAACCTAATTATTTTGTGTCGTGTATGTGTCATGTCAAGAATTACCACCCATATTTGCAACTTCATTTTTAACATCACAAGAAAAATGTTTCAAATTGAAAATTCTTTGTTTTTCTTATTCAACATGTTTTCTTCATTTTGTTTAACGAAAAGCCTGACATTAGCAAACTTTTGTGTTGTTAATCTTTAATAACCTGTCACCAAAATTAGTTAATATTAGATAATAATATGATGATTGCGTATTTGCTCTAAAGCAAATCTCTAACTCAGTTATTGTCACCATAAAATATAAAACAAACAAACAAACATACCCAGTGAAGTCTCACTTAAAAGTAGGGTCTGGGGAGGGAGAGATGAACACAAACCTTACCCCTACCCCCAAAAGGATAGAGAGGCTGCTTCAGACGAGACCCTCAGCTCATGTAAAACCTTTTTTTTTTTATTTAATTTTTTTTTATTTAATTTTTTTTTTATAGTTTATTATTATTATTTTTTTTTTATTATTATTATTTTTTTTTTTCATCAGACACATCACAAGAACAAAAGGCAAATTTAAGTTATTATGCAATTTTAATCTCTAAGATATCTATCATTATTATCATTTAGGTTATGTTTTATGATCAATGGGTAAATTTAAGAGGTTCACTAGAAGTGAAACTAGTAATTGGAGCTGAGTTTATTCAAATTTTAAAAA
The DNA here is from genome assembly GCA_009363875.1 of Mikania micrantha. NCBI lineage: Eukaryota > Viridiplantae > Streptophyta > Magnoliopsida > Asterales > Asteraceae > Mikania > Mikania micrantha. The sequence goes on along the minus strand of CM018694.1, from coordinate 10,569,430 downwards.
CTTGCATAAATTGTCATCTACTTCAAGCAGGCGGTGCTAAAATCAGATCCAAGCAACGATAATGTGATTTCACAAAATAAGCGGTATTAATCGATAGTCGGCCAAGTCAGAAAAAAATCAGATTAGTCCGGCAAAACTTAGGCTACTCGAGCAAAAATTGGGCTAATCGGTAAGATTCTTTGGGTTTTAAACAGTGTTTTGAAAACCGGACCGGCCGGTCAGACTGGAACCAGTGGGGTGGCCTGTTGATTTGGTAACAGACTCAAGAACAATTAAACGAACCAGTTGATTTGTAAACACACAAAACGATTATTGGAACTCTCTTCTCCAATTTATTCCTTGAAAAACTCTTAATTACAAACCATGAAAACAAGTCCTATTTATAATCATCTAGCTTCTATCCATAACAAACTAGACAAGCAAAAAACAAGGAATAGATATCCTCGGACTATCTCAACTCCATCTGAGATTATCCAGACACCCATAATTATCCTATTTAATACGCTAATCCATCAGCTATTAAATATAAAGTAAATTACACCAATAGTCTCTTGACTATTATCAAGATTGGTCTAACATGGCCAGCCCAAATATAGCATGTGAACAACCCTGGAGGGAACCTACCGGTTCAGCCAGTTCACCGGTCGGGCAGATTTTAAGGTATTTTTAACTAAAATCAAAATAATGAAACATTAAAATCATACCTTGTATTTTTTTTTAACATGATTATGTTTGTTTTAACATTAATTATGTTTATTTAAATGTGTTTATGCTTCTATAATTTTTGGGAATTTTTTATATATTTATTATGTCATCCGGTTCTTTAATCCGGTCCGACCAGTAACTAGTAACGTGTCCGGTTCGACGCCTGGTCCGATCTGAAAACATTGGTTATTACCATTCTTTTGGGTTGTAACAACTTTTTTGGGTCTCCTCGATCCAAATTGGTTAAAATCTTTGTAAGTAATTAAAATTTTATACTTATTTTAAAAAATTATATGTTAAATTGTGTATATGTATATCCTAGAGTGATATTCAATTGAGAACCAATGTAAGTTAAGAACTAAAAGAACCATTTCTAGCCAGAAGTTTGAAGGATATAAAGGTAACTTCCTCTATTTTCAAGGGAAATTACTTTTATACACTTCAAAACTCGTGGCAATAAGTGTGGTTCCTTTAGTTCTTTACAATTTGTTGGTTCTTATTAGTTAGTGCGTGCGTGTATTGCCCATTAAATCATGTGGCTATGAATAGTTCTCTTTTGTTTACCATAATTTATTGGTTCTCATTTGAATGCATCCCTATATATATAGGGATTGTTTCTTGTGAAAACCGGATCGTGAGGAGCAAAACCCTTAAACCATATTTGGGTCATTAATTTGGAATCTTTAAAAGAAATATGTTGTCCATATTAAACAACATTTTTTTATTCAAACCCAATTTTTTATTCAGGTTTAATGTAGACCACATATTTATTTTCAAAATTCCAAATCAATGGCCCAGATAAGGTTTAAGGGTTTTCTCTCTAAGATCAGGTTTTCACATGATACAAACCCCATATATATACTTACATATATATGTATGTATGTATATATGTATGTATGTATATGTATATAATTTTAAAAAATTACATATAAAATTCTAATCCATTAATCCTAGTGAGTACCCCACTACCCAACTAGTGCTTCGCGATTTCTACAACATTGAAGTCAAATTTTTGATAGCTATGTTTTAGATGTATAACTAGGTTAGAAGCTTGTGTATTTCACGTTGAATTAAAAAAATATATTAAATAGTGAAAGGGTGAAATAGGAACAAGAAAGGATTGAATAAAGGAAATGTTAACTATTACATGTGGAATAAATATAAGATGAAAGAGTGAAATAAGAAAAGTGGGTGAAAGAAATCTTGGGCTCACAGAATGATGAAATGACATGAGGCGCAATCAATGACTCTCATTAATCAACAACATTTTTTTATTTTAAGTAAAAGATGAACCTGTCTGTTTTCATTTGATTATCCAAAGATTAAAATCAAACTCACAAAAACTTGAAACACACCTAATCACATGTTAATCATAGTAACTAAGCACATCTTCGTAATTTTTTTTGTACTAGCATCTATGTTTAGTTATTATTATTATTATATAAGATGTTTAATGAAAAAAAAACTAAAAACTTCATATATAAAATAAGCATACCTTTACTCTTTCTTCGCTGGAAATCCACCATTTTTCCTTGTACAGCTGCAAGAGCAGCTTCTCGAGCCTACATCCAAATTGAAAAATCAAAAAACATATAATACCAACAATAGTTTTTTGTCATTTCTATACGAATAACAAATGCAATATTGTAAAGCACAGGACTAAAGAAGGTTAAGTGACAAATTATACATGGCAATAAAAAAAACTTGATGAAGAATTGGCTTCTGACAAACAAATGTCTGTCTAACATACCATAATAATAAATGAACATCAATTATGTATAGATGTAACATGACATACAAATGTTTGAAAAAATAACTTAGACAAAACTTCATATTGCAAATAAAACACATCTATATTAGAGCATTACCTTATATTCATCAATTGATGCCTGCGCAAAAGCAATGTCATCAATCTTCTCCCTGTAAATATTATATCAACATAAGCATTTAAGCAAAAATCACGTATGTGTATGTCCAGTATATGGATATTATATCAATGCAGCTGATAGAAACAAATAATCCAAACAAGGAATTGGATTAATAATCTAGTCAACCCGATTCGAGATGGGTGATATCTACTAAATAAGAAAGAAACTGCCAAATAAACTGCTCCTATAAAACATATAAAAACTACCCCATTATCCCCATAATTCCCAACGACTGCTGACCCATGGGATCCATTCGGTCAGCCAACAAAACAGCAACTCCCGCACTCAGCTCCTCATCGACTTTAGCTTGCTTACTTCGGCGCTTATACACTTTGAGCTGGGTGGTATTCGTATCATTACTTCCCCCTGGTAAAACGACTTGTCCTCAAGTCGAAAATAAGGAAATTGACCCGAAAACAAGTCATAAGATTCCCAAGTAGCCTCTTTTAATGGACGATTAGACCAAGAAATCAACAACTCCAACACAGGGACTCCAGCTTCCATAATCCAACGATGATCCAATACTTCAGAAGGAGTTAAGAGCAACTCATAATCTTTAGTAATAGGAAGATCAGCAGGAGGTGTGGATGGTAACACTCCACGAGCAGGCTTCAATAAGGAGACATGAAAGATGGGGTGAATACGTGCTGTAGATGGCAATTCCAATTCATAAGCCACTGGTCCAACCACACGTTTGATCAAGTAAGGACCAAAATACCTGGGAGAAAGCTTTTCAAATCATCGCTTCGATAGACTACGTTGACGATATGGTTGAATACGAAGAGAGACATAATCCCCAACCGCAAAAGATACATCACGACGTTTGGAATTAGCCTGATTCCGCATGCGGTCTTGAGCTTTGGAAAGATTTTGACGGAGCAATCTGAGCATGTCATCCCGATCAATGAGCTGTTGTTCCAAATCAGCATTATTTGTTTCGCCAACCACATACGGAATAATGGCAGGAGGTGGGCGACCATACACGATAGAAAAGGGGGTTGTACCTATGGCTGAATGGAACCCGGTATTGTAAGAGAATTCTGCCCAAGGTAGAAAGGAACTCCATCGACGAGGCTGTTCTTGAGCAAAACAGCGTAAGTAAGCCTCTAAACAACGATTAAGCACCTCAGTTTGACCATCCGTTTGCGGGTGGTAACTAGTGTTATGTTTCAGTTTGGTCTGACTCAAACGAAACATTTCCTGCCAAAAATTGCTGATAAAAACAACATCTATATCAGAAACAATGGAACGAGGAAAACCATGCAAACGTACAATTTTCTTGCAAAACAGGGCTGCCACGGTTTTAGCCGTGAACGGGTGAGATAAACATAGAAAGTGAGCATATTTACTCAAACGATCAATGACCACCAGAATGGTGTTAAAGCGATTGGAAGGTGGCAAACCCACTATGAAATCCATGGATACATCTTCCCAAATCTGATTAGGAATTGGGAGAGGTTGAAGTAAACCGGCTGGTGATGCAGTTTGATACTTTTGTTGCTGGCAGACAACACAATTCTGAACATGCAAACGGATGTCTTTCTGCATGTTAGGCCAAAAATATTGGGAGGTGAGTCGTTTGGACGTTTTGAGAAAACCGCCATGGCCCCCAATAGGAGAATCATGAGCTTCTTGTAACAAAAGGAGGCGTAGATCACCAACAGCAGGAATGACCAGCCTGTTGTGGTAAAATAAGAAGCCATCAACCAATGAAAAATCTGATGGGGGAGACTGATTAGTTTGAAGCTGGTGAATGATTGAAGCTGTATAAGGATCCGACTGCAGCCCTGTGCGAACTTCCTGAAGTGCAACAGAAGAAGGAACAGTTAATGTAAGAAGAGAGCCACAAAGTGGTCTTCGTGATAATGCATCTGCCCGCGATTTTCCTTTCCCGAACGATGACAAATTGAAAAATCATATGGCATCAATTTAAGTAGGAGGCGTTGCTGCTCCGTCGTGGTGATCCGTTGTTCCAGTAAGAACTTCAAAGTGAAATGATCTGTTCGGATCAGAAAATGACGGCCTAAAAGATAGTGACTCCATTTTTGCACAGCCAACACAAGAGCCAAAAGTTCACGATCATAAGCTGATTTGAACTTAGTTGAGGGAGAAAATCCTTTGCTAAAGTAGGCAATCGGGTGATCCTCCTGAGAAAGAATAGCACCTACACCCTCCGAAGAGGCATCACATTCAACAACAAATTCTTTTGTAAAATCAGGCAACCGTAGGACAGGCGCAGAGGTTAGAGCCTGTTTTAAAGCTTGAAAAGCCTGGAGAGCCTCATCAGACCATATGAACCCATCTTTTTTAGTGAGATTCGTGAGTGGGCGGGCAATAATACCATAATCACGCACAAAGCGACGATAATATCCTGTAAGACCAAGGAACCCCCGAATTTGTTTAACATTTTCAGGGATAGGCCATGATTGAACTGCTGCTATTTTCTCCCCTTTAACATGTACACCTTCAGCTGAAATGACATGTCCTAGGAAATTGATAGTGGTCTCTGACCAAAACAACACTTATTCATCTTAAGAAAAAAGGAATGATCACTTAACAATTGCAATGCAGTGTCGAGATGAATAATGTGTTGAGACATATCTCGACTAAAAATCAAGATGTCATCAAAGAAAACCAGAATAAAACGCCTTAAAAAAGGTCGGAATAACTCATTAATAATTGATTGAAATGTGGACGGGGCATTAGTTAGCCCGAAGGGCATTACCTTGAATTCGTAATGACCGGAATGAGTTCGGAAAGCCGTTTTAGGTACATCACCATCAGTAACACGAATCTAGTAGTAGCCCGAACGCAAATCCAATTTAGAAAAAATCGTAGCCCCATATAATTCATCCAAAAGCTCATCTATATTGGGTATAGGATCCTTATCCGCCACTGTGATCTTATTAATAGCCCGATAATCAACGCACATTCTCCAAGAGTTGTCTTTTTTCTTAACTAGCAAAACCGGACTTGAAAACGGGCTAGTACTTGGCTGTATGAAACCAAGGTCCAGTAATTGCTGAATTTGCCTCTCAATTTCATTCTTTTGGGAGTGAGGGTAACGGTAAGGTCTAATATTTGGGGGAGTTGAGTGTGGCAGAAGGATAATGGAATGGGTTTGGGTACGATAGGGGGGTAAAGAGTTAGGTTCATGGAATAGGCTGGGATGGTTATCAATGATAGATTGTAAGGATGGTGGTATTGGATGTGAAGATTCAGGTTCGATGGCTAGGTGCTGAAAGCTGGAAGACTTTTGAGGACCTGAAACAACTCCTTGGAACTTGTATTTCTTCCCATCGATGGTAAAAATCATAAACATATCCTTCCAATTTGCTTGTACAGTGTTAAGTGTGGATAACCATTGTACTCCTAGCACCACATCTGCCCCCCCTAAGGAGAAGGGATGAAAATCTTGTGTAATTCGAAGATCTTCCACCTGAACTGTCAGATTTTTGCAAATGCGCTGAAGAATGGTATCTGATTGAAATTGAAAGACTAAAATTTAGAGAATTTTGGAAATCGATCCTTTGATTTCACTTTTTAGTCTGCTTGCGTACAATTACAGACACACAGCTATTTAAAGTTGTTTATTACAAACTGAAATAACAGAAAAACTAACTATCAGTTACAACATAACGAACCAAGACTCACTAAACATTATTTATTACAAAGCTTAGTCTATCAATTCACCCCCCTAAGCTTGTAACTTCATCTTGTAACTTCTTTCAGCCCCAATTTGATTTTCATTTCTTCAAATTTCACCCTGGGAAGAGCCTTGGTTAAAATGTCAGCCTTCTGCTCATCACCACTGACAAACTCGATTTTAATCTGCTCCTTTTCAACAGCCTCTCTGATAAAATGATACCTGGTATCTATATGTTTGCTGCGTCCATGAAAAACAGGGTTTTTAATCAAAGCGATAGCAGACTTGTTGTCTACCTTAATCTCCACCTGAGACTCTTTCTTCCCTGTAACTTCTGCCAACAAACCTCTCAGCCAAATGGCTTGACATGCCGCTGCTGAGGCAGCCATAAACTCTGCCTCACATGATGATAAAGCTACTGTGGCCTGCTTCTGAGAGTTCCATGCTATTGGTCTAGTCCCATAAAAGAATACCATCCCCGTAGTACTCTTGCCATCATCTCGGTCAGTTGAAAAACTGCTATCACTATAGCCATGCAAGACATCATATTTCCACCCCTTTCATAAAACAAACCAACCTTGGTAGAACCCTTTACATACCTCAGGATTTGTTTCAAAGCCAGCACATGTGTTTGCTTGGGACTTTGCATGAATCTGCTTACATACCCAACTGCATAGCTCAAATCAGGCCTGGTATGAATCAAATATCTTAAACACCCAATCCACTTTCTGAATTTAGTAGCATCAGCATCCTCACTTTCATCATTTTTTGACAGTTTCAACCCTGGCTCCATCGGGTACTTGGTTGGATTGCAATCTCTCAATCCAGCCTCATCCAAGATCTTATTGGCATAACTTGTTTGCTGCAACTTAATCCCTTGATCAGTTTGTGTGACCTGAATTCCCAGGTAATAAGACAACAGACCCAAGTCTGTCATTTCAAATCTTTTCTCCATATCCTTCTTGATTTCCCTGATTTTTCTTGAGCATCCCCCTGTGATCAGAAGATCATCAACATAAACCCCAATTATCAAGGTCTCTTCTTTCTGTCCCTTTCGATAAACAGCCGGTTCATGCTTGCATTTAACAAAACCCAACTCTTTTAACACCCCATCTAGCTTGATGTTCCAAGCCCTTGGTGCTTGTTTAAGCCCATACAAAGCTTTAGATAGTTTATAGACCTTCTTTCCTGCCCCTTTCTGAACAAAACCTTCTGGTTGAGTCACATACACTAGCTCCTTCAAATCACCATGTAAAAAGGCTGATTTGACATCCATGTGATGAACCCACCAGTTGTTTTGAGCTGCCACTGCCAGAATCAATCTAACAGTCTCCATCCTGGCCACCGGAGCAAACACTTCTCAAAATCTACTCCATATTGCTGCACATATCCCTTTGCAACAAGCCGGGCCTTGTATTTAGAAACCTCCCCTGATGCATCTCTCTTCACTTTGTACACCCACTTCAACCCTATTGGAGTTACTCCAATCGGTTTATCAGTAAGCTCCCAGGTCTTTTTTTTTCAATTGATTTTATCTCAGCCGCCATTGCTTCTTCCCATTCCTTAACACCTTGGGCATCCTTGTAATTGACAGGTTCACCTTCTAACAACAACAACTGGGACCCTTGGGTTTTCTCATAGATGGCTTCAATATCCACTGATCCTCTTAGGGGAGTATGATCGTATCTTTCATCTGGGGCCTGAGTGGGATCATTCTTTCCCACATAATCACCTGGTTGTCTGCTCAACATGGGACCCCTGCCCTTTACAGTTGACTCTGGGCTGCTCCAGACTGACACATCTTCATTTTCTGAATCCAGATTGTAATGATCTGACACACCTGGTTCACCATCAAAGACCTGATGTTTTTGATGTTCCTCTTCTTCTCTCCCAGACTCTGTATGGACTAAAAACTCAGTCCATTCAGTTTTAGAAGTGGCTTCTGTTCTTTCCCAATTCCAAGGCTTTGATTCATCAAACTGCACATCTCTTGAAACATGGATTCTGTTTGTTTCTGGGTCCAGCATCCTGTATGCCTTGGTTTTTGGTTGACATCATAGGTGTACCAGCTTCTTACTTCTGTCATCTAGCTTCTTCAGATTTGTTCCCAGAACTTTTACATAGCCAACACACCCAAACACCCTCAAGTGTTCCACCCTTGGCTTCCTTCCTTTGATGGCTTCATAAGGAGTGGTTTCCAAGGACTTAGTGGGTGATCTATTTAGGATGTAGACCGCATGTCTTGCTGCTTCTCCCCATAAATCTTGAGGAAGATTCATAGCCTTCAAGAGGCACCTGGTCATGCTCATGACAGTTCTGTTCCTTCTCTCCACATTTCCATTCTGCTGTGGAGAGTATGGAGCTGTTAGCTGGTGAAACAACCCTGATCTTTCACACAGAGCCTTGAACTCATTTGAGGTAAACTCCCCTCCATTATCAGTCCTTAGACTCTTTATTTTCCTCCCATACTCCAGTTCAGAGGCCTCCTTGAACTCTTTGAATCTCCCAAACACCTCAGCTTTGGTTCGAATGAGATATGGCCACATGTACCTGCTGTGATCATCAACAATCAGCAGTAGATACTTGTTTCGTCCTTGAGTTTCTGGTTGAATTGGCCCACAGACATCAGCATAGACCAGGTCCAGTGGATGCTCTGCCCTGAACTGGGTTTCTCTAGGTAAGGATGCCCTGGTCTGCTTTCCTGCCAAGCAACAGTCACACACCTGGGATGGGTGTGTGATCTTAGGAACTCCATGGACCATTTCCTTGCTGGACAATCTCTGGATAGCATCAAAATTCAGATGGCCTAGGCGGGCATGCCACAGCCATGCTGAATTCACCTCCACATTTGCTAGAAGACACACTGGTAATACCACCTTGAGCATGATTTTGTACAGCCTGTTAGGGGATCTGGGCACCTTCATTAGCAGGGCTCCACCTTCTTCGAAGACCCACAAGTGTTCCTCCTTCATTCGCACTTCATGCCCCTTTTCTGTGAGTTGGACCAGACTTATGATGTTACTTTTCAGGATCGGGATATAATAAACTTCAGACAGTATTCGCTGGTCTTGGTTCTTGCATTCCAGCACAATATCCCCTTTTCCTTCGATTGTTACACAAGAGCCGTCTCCAAATTTTACCTTCCCAGTCACCTTTTTGTCTAGATTGGCAAACAGGAGCTTGTTCCCGGTCATGTGTCTTGCTCCTCGGTCTGGTACCTCTTTGGAACCACCTTTTCTTCATTCAAGAACACTGCCAGTGCCATCATCAAGGCTGGTCCGTCTTCCCTGGCTTCAGTGAGGTTGGCTTCCTCCTTCTTTGGTTTTGTGGGACATTCAGAAGCATAATGCCCCATGGAATCACATCTGAAACATTTTATCTTCGTCCTATCCTGGTTTTTCTTTGCCTGATAACTTGTAGAAGCTTGGTCCTGGGTTCTGCCTCTACCCGCAGGACCTCTGCCTCTTGAGTTTTGCCTCCCTGAACCTCGGCCACCCCCTTGACTTGAGTCAGGTCTCCTTTTGGATTGCCATTCATCAAAACTCAAGAGCAATTGTTCAGACTTGGCAGCAGGTTGCTTCTCCTTCATTTTTGTTCTCTCCTCGAAGGCCTTAAGTCTCCCAATCGCTTCTTGAAAGGACATCACATTCAAGTCAGCAAACTGCTCTATGGATGCTACAATCGCCAAGAACCTTTCTGGCACCGAACCCAAAAGCTTTCTTACCAGTGTCTTGTCATCAATTGTAGACCCTAGGCTGTTTGCCTTGGACACCAAGTGGCTGAGTCTGCTCACAAACTCGTCAATTCCCTCGTTATCAGTCATTTTCATCGATTCCAATTCGGATTGGAGTGTCTGGAGCCTCGCCTCCCTCACACGATCGGCTCCTACAAACCTCACCTTCAAGGCCTCCCATATCTGTTTGGCCGTCTGACACTGCGCCACCTGTAGCACAAGTTCCTCTGGAATCGCTTGGTACAGAAGAGCCACGGCCATGTCGTTCTTCTTCGCGTCTACAGCCATGCCGATTCCTGGTTCAAGAGCCTCGAGGATCCCGTGAACCTTGAACACCGCTTTCAGTCGAATCGCCCAAATGTTGTAATTATTGTTGTTCAGCATCGGGCACTGAAGTGACGCTGTGCCGGATTCTTTGATCGTAACCATCGCGCCGGCCGTAGGTCCGTCTCCCATATCTGATCGTCTTCTTTGTCTCCGATAGGTCACCACCGCTTCTTGATCCAGTCCGTCGGGTCAATCAATCGGTTGGTTGTCTTCGGTCGAACTCCTTCGTCGATTTCGTTTGCTGAGCTCGATTCGATGGATCTGAATTCACCGAGCTCTGATACCACTTGAAGAATGGTATCTGATTGAAATTGAAAGACTAAAATTTAGAGAATTTTGGAAATCGATCCTTTGATTTCACTTTTTAGTCTGCTTGCGTACAATTACAGACACACAGCTATTTAAAGCTGTTTATTACAAACTGAAATAACAGAAAAACTAACTATCAGTTACAACATAACGAACCAAGACTCACTAAACATTATTTATTACAAAGCTTAGTCTATCATGCGCCCACAACGAATGATATCTCCATTTCCAATTTGAACCCCAAATGGTTCAATAATTTGGGTCTCTAATTTCAAATCTTGTACAAGTACATCAGAAATGAAATTGTGGGTAGATCCTCCGTCTACCAAGATTAATATGTCTGTGTTGTTCAATTGACCGTGTACCTTCATAGTCGTGGGATGGGGTCTCCCCAAGATAGCATGGAGGCTAATCTCCGCAGTCTCCTCCGATGAAGGTTCGGGTTCTGGGTCAGCATGATCATCACTTTCCTCTTCCCCAGCCAACAATTTGAGAGTGCCCGTTTGACACCTATGGCCTGGGCCGTATTTGGCCCCACATCTAAAGCATTCCCCCTTTAAGAATCTCGCTTGTTTCTCCGCATCTGTTAGCCTATGATGAGGTTTCATTTCGTGTTTTGGATTAGCTCCTGTGGAGGGGGTGGTTGACGAGGGTATGAATGGCTTTGATTACGGTCGGAGTTGTGAAGGAAAGGTTTTCTTTTCAGGACGGGACGAATTAAGCTTAGCTTCATATTCCAAGGCAAGGCTAACAGCCTTGTACACTGTTCTTGGTTTATGAATTCGAACATCTGCTTTTAACTCTTCCTTGAGGCCATTTAAAAATACCCCTAATAAGCAGTGATCGGGCCATTGGTTCACGCGAGAAGATCTACGAGTGAACTCCTGTCGGTACTCATGAACAGTACCTGTTTGTTTGACACTGCATAAGAATTCGTCTGGGTTTTGAAATTCCGGCGGCCCAAAGTGTTTTTGCAAAGCGGTTACTAACTCCTCCCAATACGTAATATCTTGCTCCATAGAAATCCATGAATAAAAATCGAAAGCATCCCCTTCCAAGTGAATGGCGGCGACATCCACTTTCTCTTCATCTAGGGTGTTGTAAAAGCGAAAATACTTCTCAGCTTTGAGAATCCACCCTCTGGGGTCGCCTCCACTGAAACTTGGAAATTCAATTTTGTGGAAGGGTCGGCGGGCAAAGTTGGAAAAACCAGACTCAGCCTCGTCGTAGCGGCCTCCTCCAAATGACGCATTGTCTTTTGCTGCTACTTGTCGCTTCAGTGCAGCCATATCGGCCTTCAGTGTCTCCATTGCTTCCAGTTTTGCTGCGATTGCTTCAAGTTGAACGGCAACTGGATCCGATTGATTGCTACTCCCCTCCGGATTACCCCGAGTTTGCACCATAGTTGCTGTCGAGATTCCTGGCAATGGAACCAAAATGATAGAAACAAATAATCCAAACAAGGAATTGGATTAATAATCTAGTCAACCCGATTCGAGATGGGTGATATCTCCGATTACAATTAAGTAACAAACAAAATATTCTTCACAAGAAAAAACAAACATGCGACATCTAAAAAATAAAAAAGAAACTGCCAAATAAACTGCTCCTATAAAACATATAAAAACTACCCCATTATCCCCATAATTCCCAACGACTGCTGACCCATGGGATCCATTCGGTCAGCCAACAAAACAGCAACTCCCGCACTCAGCTCCTCATCGACTTTAGCTTGCTTACTTCGGTGCTTATACACTTTGAGTAGGGTGGTATTCGTATCAGCAGCCAGAAAAAAGAGCCTCAAAATTTTACAATGGTTTAGCTACACCTAGGGGTGTTCAAATTCGGATATCCGAAGATTCGGATATCCGAAAATTTCGGATAGTGGTTTTCACTATCCGGATATCCGAAAATTCGGAAAAATATCCGAAATATCCGAAAAACTATCCGTATATCCGAAAAAATATCCGAATATCCGAAAAAATATCCGAATATCCGAAAAATATCCGAAAAAAATAACTATTTCGGATAGTTCGGATATCCGAACTTTTTCAAAACTACTATCCGAATCCGGACTTTCGGATATCCGGACTTTCGGATATCCGGACTTTCGGATATCCGGACTTTCGGATATCCGGACTTCCGGATATCCAAATTTTTATATATTTCGGATACGGATTTTCGGATTCGGATTTTTTTGAACACCCCTAGCTACACCTGGGACACCACTTAGTTAGAAATCAAGAACGAAAACAATCAAAAGAACAAGAAATGAACAATGAATTTTACATACAAACTTAATATTCTAGGTCATAGTACGTTTGCACACATAATCCTATTTATAACCCTAGATACAGTTTTTAACTTTGAATATACACACAACTAACCCTTGACTCATAATATTTAAAATATTGACTCTAAAGCACAATTTTAAGCTAATAATACTTTGACCCTTAGACTTAAATATAATAAGTTAAGTTTATATTTTCAACATTCCCCCTTAAACTAAACTTAGTTGAAGTAGAGTGATAGAAACTCAAAACTCAACTGAGATTAATAAGTCAAAAGGATTACAATCCAATCTCACAAACAAGCAATAAGTCCAATTCGAGATGGACCAATCTCCCAAATACGATAACAAGGAAATAATTCTTGACAGACATAAAAATTAACATACGACTAAACATAAAGGAAAAGTGATAACTGCTTCCTAAAGAATCTCCTCCACTACATCCAACTGCCATGTAGTGTTCGATGCTCCATATGGATCAATTTGGATACCCATTAAACATCCAAGCTGTTTGACCCAATCCGACTCTTGTGACTTCGCACCCTTCTGCCTTCTAGAATATACTTTAAGAGGAATCGTATCATTACTTCCCTCCTGGTAAAACGACTTGTCCTCAAGGCGGAAAGAAGGAAATTGAAGGATCAGCAAATCATAAAGTTCCCAGGTAGCTTCTTCAACAGGCTGATGTTTCCAAGAAATGAGTAATTCCAAAATGCGAGTACCAGCCTCCATAACCCAACGATGAGCTAAAACTTCTTGAGGAATAAGATCAATTTCCCAATCTTTAGTAACAGGAAGTGGGGAAGGAGGAGCAGCAGAGAAGTTCCCACGAGCTGGTTTAAGCAATGAAACATGAAAGACGGGATGTACACGTGAATCCGGGGGAAGATCCAATTCATAAGCAACAGCACCCACTTTTCGTTTGATCTTGTAGGGCCCAAAAAAACGAGGGGACAGTCTTTCGCAACGACGACGAGCTAAGCTTTTTTGTCTGTAAAGCTGAACTCGGAGAAAAACATGGTCACCAATATCAAAAGAAAGATTGCGCCTCTTACGATTAGCATGCGATTTCATGCGGTCTTGAGCATTCTGTAAATTGGCACGCAACAGCTGTAACATATCATCCCTGGTTAATAATTGGTTTTCCAGTTCTTCATTATTCGTGTCACCCCGGACACAAGGAAGAAGCAGGGGAGGCTCCCTACCATAGACAGCTTGAAAAGGAGTGATACCAGTAGAGGAGTGGAAGCTCGTATTATAGGAATACTCGGCCCACGAAAGAAATCCACTCCACTTGGAAGGCTGATCATGTGCGAAGCAGCGAAGGTATGCTTCGAGACAACGGTTTAGGACTTCAGTTTGACCATCCGTTTGAGGGTGGTAACTAGTGCTCATCTTCAATGAAGTTTTCCCTAAACGGAACAACTCTTGCCAAAAGTTACTAAGGAAGATAACATCACGGTCGGATACAATAGAATTAGGGAACCCATGTAGACGAACAATTTCCCTACAAAAAGTAGCAGCAACACTCTTGGCTGTAAAGGGATGTGTGAGAGGGATAAAATGGGCATATTTGCTCAAACGGTCAACTACCACAAGGATTGTATCAAAACGGTTGGAAGGAGGAAGGCCAACAATGAAATCCAGAGAGATGTCCTCCCAAATCTGAGTACTGATAGGCAAGGGTTGTAAAAGGCCTGCTGGAGCTAATGTCTCATACTTCTGTTGTTGACAAGTTAAGCAATTTTGCACAAATAACCGGACATCTGTTTTAAGGTGAGGCCAGAAAAATTGGGAATTAACCCGCTTGAATGTTTTGAGAAAACCCCCATGACCAGCAATGGGAGTACAATGAGCCTCAAATAAGATTTTTTCTCGAAGAGAAGGGATGTCTGGGATAACCACACGCCCTTTAAACAATAACGTGCGACCTACCATTGAAAAGTCAGGAAAAGAAGAAGGATTATGTTGCAATTCAGTAAGAATATTGCGGGTATAAGGATCGACCTGAAGTCCTTCCTGAATTGTTGGAAGATCCAAGCAATAAGGGAGTACCAAGGTTAATAACTCAGCTGTGAGGGGCAGTCTGGATAAAGCATCCACGCCTCGATTTTCTTTCCCTGATTTATGAATGATTGAAAAATCATATGGTAGGAGTTTAAGTAGAAGCCTTTGTTGCTCGGTGGTAGTAACCCTTTGTTCCATAAGGAACTTTAAGGTGTAGTGGTCTGTTTTAACAAAGAAGTGTCTACCCAAAAGATAATGGCTCCATTTCTGGATTGCTAAGACAAGTGCCAATAACTCGCGATCATAGGCCGACTTGAGACGGTTATTTGCAGAGAACCCTTTGCTGAAATACGCAACCGGGTGATTATCTTGAATCAATATAGCACCAATCCCTTCCGATGACGCGTCACATTCAAGTATGAAAGGCTGAGAAAAATCAGGTAATCTTAACACTGGAGCTGTCATTAGAATCTGCTTCAGTGTTTCAAAGGCGCGAGTTGCAGCATCAGTCCATTTGAAGCCATCCTTTTTGGTGAGATCAGTGAGGGGCCGAGCAATTAACCCATAATTACGTACAAACCGACGGTAATAACCAGTTAACCCCAAGAAACCCCTTACTGCTTTAACAGAAGTGGGTAAAGGCCAGGTTTGGATAGCTGCGATCTTTTCCTGGTCAACTTGGACACCCTTCTCAGAAATGAGATGTCCCAAAAAATGCACCTGTTGTTGACCAAAACAACATTTTGTAATTTTGGCATAGAATTGTTGGTTAGCTAACAACTCCAAGGCAAGTCGAAGGTGTTCAAAATGTTGTTCTACATTGGGGCTGTAGATAAGAATGTCATCAAAGAAGACCAAGATAAAACGACGCAAAAAGGGACGAAATAAGTCATTCATGGCTGATTGAAAAGTGGAGGGTGCATTCGTTAAACCGAAAGGCATCACTTGGAATTCATAATGGCCGGAATGGGTACGGAAAGCTGTTTTTTCAACATCAGAAGGCTTAACCCGTATCTGATAGTAACCGGACCTTAAATCCAATTTGGAAAAGATGGTAGCCCCAACAACTCATCTAGTAGCTCATCAATATTTGGGATTGGGTATTTGTCTGCAATGGTGATACGGTTCAAGGCCCTATAATCAATACACATTCGCCATGTGTTATCTTTTTTCTTGACCAGAAGAACAGGGCTGGAGAAAGGGCTCTGGCTTGGAGTTATAAAACCGGCTGTTAACAGGTCCTCAACTTGTTTTTCGATTTCGGTTTTCTGGGAATGGGGGTATCGGTAGGGTCGAATATTGGGTGGAACAGCATTTGGGATGAGTGGTATGGAATGAAAGTGGTTGCTAAAGGGTGGCAAAGTGGTTGGCTCCAAGAAGACCTGTTGAAAATCTCGAATTAACGGTTGAAGGAAGGCTGGTATATCATTACTAACCTCAGATTCGAGAGCTAAATGTTGAAAGGTTGAAGATTTCTGAGGACAGGATGAAATCCCCTGTAATTTGTAACGTTTACCTTCCACTGTGTAAATCATAGACATTTCCTTACAGTTAGCTTGGACCGTATTTAAGGTGGACAACCATTGAATCCCCAGCACCAAGTCTGCACCCCCAATTGAAAATAGATGGAAATCTTCAACAATGGTCAGGTCATTAATTTGGATTTTAAGCCCTTTACAAACCCGGTTACACCTGATGACATCCCCATTACCAATCTGAACACCAAAAGGGGAGACTGCCTGAGTGGGCAGATTTAATTCACTTACCAGCACATCAGATATGAAATTATGCGTAGAGCCTCCATCTACCAGAATTAGTACTTCAGCTGCATTAAGCAAACCCAGGACCTTCATGGTAGTAGGTTGTGAGTTTCCAAGAATAGCATTCAAGCTAATTTCGGCTACTTCGGGCTTATCATCAGTATCACCCCAAGTCTCTTCTTCTAAGGGTACTTCTTGTTCCTCCTCAATTTCATACAATTTGAGAGTACCTGTTTTACACCTGTGTCCCGGTCCATACTTTACCCCACACCGAAAACATTCACCTTTCAAGTATCGATTCTGTTTCTCTGCATCAGAAATGCGTAAAGGGGGTTTTGGATGGTTACCTGATTGAATGGACCCATAAGGGAGAGGTTTAGACTCGCCTAAGTTGGGCTTTGAAGGTGTCTGCCAATGTGAGCTCCTGCTTGATTTGGTATGATTGACCTTTGATTCAAATTCAAGAGCAATACTCATTGCTTTATAAACTGTTCTAGGCTTATGAATACGAACATCTGCCTTTAACTCCTCTTTGAGACCATTTAAAAAAACTCCCAACAAACAGTGGTCGGGCCAATTAGATACCCGCGAGGAACGTTTAGCAAACTCTTGTCGGTATTCTTGAACTGAACCGGTTTGTTTGATGCTGCACAAATGTTCATCAGGATTTTGAAATTCTGAAGGCCCAAAATGCTTTTGAAAAGCGTGAACCAAATCTTCCCAGAATTCAATTTCTTGGTCTGTTGAAAGCCATGAATAAAGATCTAGGGCATCTCCTTCTAAATGCAAAGATGCGACATCCACCTTCTCCTCTTCTGGGACATTATAATACCTGAAATACTATTCTGCCTTGAGAATCCAGCCTCGAGGATCTCCATCGCTATAGGAGGGGAAGTCAATTTTGTTGTAGGGTCGAAATGGGCGGCCAAAATTCCTGAAAGAATCGCCATCCTCATTCCTCCCCGCTCCGCTAGTCTTCTCCACCTGCGATTTCAGAGTCGCCACATCATCTTTTAACGCTCCATGGCATCAAGTTTAGCCGCAATCGCCTCCAATTGGGTAGCTACTGGATCGCCGCTCGTGCTCGTGCTGTGGCCGTCCGAATTCCGGGTATTGACCATCTTCGATTCCCGGCAATGGAACCAATTGATAGAAACTCAAAACTCAACTGACATTAATAAGTCAAAAGGATTACAATCCAATCTCACAAACAAGCAAACAGTCCAATTCGAGATGGACCAATCTCCCAAATACGATAACAAGGAAATAATTCTCCGACAGACATAAAAATTAACATACAACTAAACATAAAGGAAAAGTGATAACTGCTTCCTAAAGAATCTCCTCCACTACATCCAACTGCCATGTAGTGTTTGGTGCTCCATATGGATCAATTTGGATACCCATTAAACATCCAAGCTGTTTGACCCAATCCGACTCTTGTGACTTCGCACCCTTCTGCCTTCTAGAATATACTATAAGAGGAATCGTATCATAGAGCCTTCACTTTTCTTCAAGATTCAGTTTACCATCACTATAGTGTTGGTTCACCGTCCTCATCCTAGATCAGGTTTGCTCCTCTGATAGAAACTGGGAAATTTAATTAACTGAAATCTATGTTGTCAAAAGCGAGCGCTTCTGCGCCTAAGCGCTGAAAAAAAGCCCAGCGCATAACTTGCGCTTCTGGGCAAACAAGGCGAGGCGATGTGTGGTTTTTTCCAAAAGCCTACTTAGGCGGTTGCTTTTCAGGGAGGCGCAACCCCACCAGGCGGTGGCTTCAGGTAAAAAAAGCGGTTCTCTTCCATGACTCCTAGACAGAACAGTTCTCTTCCCCGACTCCTTGACATGGCCGTTTTCTTCCAATCAGCAATTGCACAGTGAAATTAGCTTCCAATCGAACCAAAAACTCTACAGCAGCAGTCGATCATCTTCAATTTAACTTCATCCAGTGCAGAAATCAGGTTTATAACTTCATACGCACAATCGATTTTCTGGTTTTTTTCCGAATTTTTGTTATAATTTTTGTTATTTGATTGTAATCGAAATTACATTTCATTTCAAGTTCTGATTTGATTTTAATTTTTGTTATTTGACTGTTATCGAAATTCGAAATTACATTTCATTTCAAGTTCTGATTTGATTTTAATTTTTGTTATTTGATTGTAATCGAAAATACATTTTATTTCAAATTCTGATTTGATTTCAATTTTGAACATCATGAAATTGGTTTTTATCATTTGATATTTAGTAATATGAATTGGAATTTTGGAAGAAAGTTCTAAAGTATAAGTGTGTAATTATATTTTATTATTCTATTATATTTGCGCTTTTTTTTTCTCAGGCTAGCGCTTTTTTTGCACCTATCGCCTAGGCCCCAGGCGAGACCATAACGCCTTAAGTGTGCCTAACGCCTTTGACAACTATGACTGAAATGGAAAAACAAAGGATAGTTTTGCCTTATTCGAGATAGGCAGGTCTCCAAATACAAGAACACGATAATAAGAAATACTCGACAAACAAAAAGACATGACTATAGGCCTATATATTCTGGTGAATTGCTGGAAGCTTCCCCTTTATTTTAGCCTTTGAAATAGTTGCTGAAACTTGACATGGAAGTAATTTGGGATAATTGCTTAAATTAAGCAGGGAGATAATTGTGCAATTTATGGAAGATCAATTTGAAATTCAATCCGAAACTGTAGCAATTCCATTGATCTTTCCAACTTGACTCATATCATCCTCTTTCTTCCATTTTGGACATTCATTTCTGTAATGTCCAAGTTCATTACATTTGTGACACCTTATGTTGCTCTTGTCCTGTTATACTCGACCATCTCCCCGACTTTTCCCAGACCTGCGACCTCTTCCTCGGCCTTGTCCAAAGTCTTCCCAATGTGAGTTTCCACAACCGCAATGCTGGCACTTATGGTGTTGAGTCTTGCTTTTTTCGTCTTCTTTAGTGAACAACTTACTAGATATGTCTTCATCCTTAGTTTGCTTCTTAGTACGTTGCTCGAAAGCCTTTAATCTCCCAGCTGCTTCTTAGAATGGCATGGTATTAAAATCTACAAACTGTTCAATTGTAGCAACCATCTGAATAAACTTTTTTGGTATTGAACCTAAAAGCTTTCTAACCAATCTTTTGTCATCCATTGTATGCCCGAGATTGCTTGCTTGTGACGCAATCTCACTAATCTTCCCGGCATAGCCATCTAGTGATTTATTAACACTCATCTTTAAGGTTTCAAATTCTGACTTGCGTGTCTGAACACGAGCCTCTTTGACCCGAATACCCGATCAACTCCTACATGTCGAACCTTCAGTGCAGTCCAAATATCTTTGGCTAAAGTAAGGTTAGCAATTTGCAAGACCATATTTTCTGGAATTGATTGATATAGTAATGCAATTGCTTGATTGTTCTTCTTTTGATCCATTTCGGTTCCTGGTATTGGTTCAACTGCCTCCCAGATTCCATGAACGTTAAAGATTGCTCTAATATTTACAGCCCAAATTGTGTAATTTGTAGAGTCGAGTATTGGGCATTGAAAGTTCATTAATGTTCCTCCTTTCATTGCTACATTTTCTTTGTTCTGATTCTTGGATGAATCCTCTCCCATTGATCGTGTCTTCCTTTTATTCTTTTTCTTCCCCACTATTTTACCCCAAGTATTAATCAAATCCCTTTCTCATTATACTTGAACAGGATTTCTAGAAAACGAGCCTCGTTTATTTGGTCTCCTCTTCTGATCAAACATGCCTCGCTATTGAAAGTCAAACTTGCCTTGCTAATGATAGTCAATCCTACCTTTCGCTCACGACAATCAATCCCACTTCTCCGCCGTTGACAATCAATCCTGCTTTCCCAGCTGTTGATCTTCGTCAAATCCGCTTCACTATTTGAAAATCAATCTCGCTTTGCTTTTTGAAAATCAGTCCCGCCTTTCTGGCCAATGATAATCTAACCCACTTTTGCTAATGATAATCAAACTTGCTAATGATCTTAGTTCCTCGACCAAATCTCCAAGCCGTTGTTTTCTTCTCAATAATCAATTAGTCTGTTTCCCAATTAACAAAAAAATCATACAAAACAATAAACTAATTCAATTTCCTCCGATCGTTACTCCCCTTATACGATTTGAGATCCAAAATAATACAAATCAGATTTAAACAAGAGTAGAACACTTAACTGCCTTTAACAATCATTCCTTTGAATCTCACTTTTTTGATTCAATCTTGATCTAAACATTTGTTAATTTTAATTAATTTGGCAATAGTCTTTGTTTATTGTTTCCTTCTTGAATTAATTCTGGCGCAACTTCCAATGAAGCCTCAATTCCTTCCTATCAAGTTTCCATCGTTTTGGCTACAACAACCTTACCCAGTATATTCCCACTTTTCAGTAGGGTCTGGGGGGAAGGATAGATACAAACCTTACCCTATCCCAATTGAGATAGAGAGGCTGCTCCGAAAGAGTCCCCGGCTCAAAGTTATCGTTTGAAGTTGATCATCCCAATGATTTTAACGTTATTTTCACAAAATAATTAAAATAACGTTAAAATTAGTGCACTTTTACTTTTGCCCCTTAAGGGCCCACACATATATCCATTATATGCGTGCACCGCAAATAGGGCGTAATCGTTTTGGCTATTAAACTAATATGGAATTCGTTAAAAAAATATGCAACGCCGTCATTCCCTTTCCTTCAAATTCTTATCTCAGAGTTCAATTTCTTTACAACCTTTTAATTTGATCGCAAAAAGAACCAACAATAGTCACTTCCTTTGAAGTTTGGAATCCAAAAAAAAAACTCGTCGTAACAATCAACTTTGACCGCAAAAGAATGACGGAATCAAGGTTTCTTTTGTTTCTTCTTTATTCTTTGAACAACAAACAAACAAAAAAAACGTGAAAAGGAAACCCACAGGTATGTCGTCTGCGCCAATTGATCGAATACTTGATCAATTTCTAAATAGAGACAAAGCTCCTTTGATCAATTAACAGGCTCTGATGCCACTGGTGGAAACCAAGAACAAAAACAATCAAAAGAACAAGAAATGAAGAACAAAGAATTTTACATACAAACATAATATTCTTGGTCATACGTACGTTTACAAACATAATCCTATTTATAACCCTAGATTATAACTTTGAATATACACACAACTAACCTTTGACTCATAATAATATTTACAATATTGACTCTAAACACAATTTTAAACTAATGACACTGGGACCCTTATACTTAAATATAATAAGTTAGTTTATACTTTCAACATTAGTGTCTTTGGAACAGGAGTTTACGAAATAATACTCATAACATCCAAATTAACTTAAACTAAAATTGTTGTATAGCAATGAAAAATATTTTAAAGCAGTCATTGATTTTTACTGCAAAGTATAGCATCTAGATTAACATCAATAGAACAAAAACACATGCAATTATGATATGAGGGAACACATGATTTAGCTCAAAATCTCCCAAAATGAAATGTAATTATGGTATTTTAGGAAACAAAAAGTGTAACAGAGACAACAAAAAATACAAACAGATGTTATTGTTAAGTAAACATACAGCATTTTGTATAAATACAAGACAAAATAAGGTAATGTGACTCTTTAAGTTTTGCTCATTCAAACAGGAATAAACATCGATTGCTAACAAAAAAACAAATATAATGACACCTTGTACAAATAATGGGCATCCAAAGGTTTCCTCAAATACCAATTGTGGTAGAAATAGCATATGCAAGTCAAACTATGATACATTTATCCACTAATCAAAATGCTTGACTATTAAACCATTTTACTGTAGTCAGCCATTTTACTGTAGTCAGCAATAGAATTAGAGATGACAGCAGATAAAGAGCAGCATATCAAGAAAATAAGAGAAACAAAGTCAGAAATTATATAAGTAAAATGGTTCAAAATACCATGTTGCTTCAGCATAAGAGAGTCCTTGCCACTTAACCAGATACTCTGGCACTTCCAAACCTTTGCTGAGTCTATCAGCAATTATTCTCTCAACCTAAAATAGAAAAAACTAGCATTACATATGACAACACTGAAAGGGGTATGAGAAATTACCCAAATAGCATAAAATGTAAGACCTGGCAATTCTGTTTGAGAAGTTCCAAATCCATCTCCTTGCTCACATCAATGACCTCAATCTAACAAATAAAGCTTCATGATTAGAGATTTTAGGGTTGGCAATTCCTAATCTATGACACGATAAAACTTGTTTAATAAAAGTACACTATGTAATTTTATATTTTTTAAAATAATTAAAATTAGGAGGCTGGATTCCATCATTTCTTTTTCTTGGCAAATAAAGCACAAAAAAGTTTATAAACATGAGATATAAAGTAGTTAAACGTTTTATTTTCATGTTTGATACTTGTGGGATCGTCGTTGTTGCTATTTCTTTGCTAGTTTTGGGATATATGATATGAGTCTATATGTGTTATATGCATGCTTGCGGGTTGGGGTTGTGGGTTAAATCTTTGCTGTTTTTGGGATTTAAGATAGGAGATTATATGTGTTATATGCATGCTTGCGGGATGGGGGTATGTTTGTTTGTGTATGATACTATATGCTTGTTTTTGTTTGATTGCTTAAATGTCATAATGGGTTATTGGATAGGAGATTATATGTGTTATATGCAGGCTTGCGGGATGGGGGTATGTTTGTTTGTGTATGATACTTCATGCTTGTTTTTGTTTGATTTGCTTTAATGTCATAATGGGTTATGGGTTTGGTTTCTCTGTTGGTTTGTTTTAGTCTGGCTCGATGACCTATGTGGTTAGTGCTTAACTGCTTATCTGTTTAAGTTTAAAACGTTAGTGCTTTATCCGTATGCTTTACGCTCCTACTTTTCATTAAATGTTTCAAAAAAAAAAAAAAAAAAAAATCGAGTTTTTCTGAGCCAGGGGACTCTAACGAAGCAGCCTCTCTATTCTACTTGTAGATAGGGGTAAGGTGTGTCTTTATCTTTCCCCTCCCAGACCCCACTTTAAGTGGGATTTTTACTGGGTACGCTTGTTGTTTATACTTGTGTTAACCTTGTCATCTCTAACATGTTAAACACAATATGATCTGTTTTGTCAACCCTAATTATGATAGCAAAATAATGATATAAATCATGAGTAAAAAATTATCAATGCAAACCATGTCTTTTGGACACGTACATCAATGACCTTGTAGATATAAGTTACAAATAATTTTGTGTTTCTATGTAAAGAGATGCTAGTATTATATTTTAACTAGAACTTAGCCTTATCAGTTTCATTTTCCTAATTAGAAATCCTTCTCGTATATTTAAAAAAAACAGGATTTTAATATTTTTTATTTTGTAAATGACCTGCTGAAAACGTCAACTCGCACATACAAGACTGAACAATCAACCTACTTTCAATAAGGAAACATGTTCATAAAAAGTAAAGAAGGTAGGAAACTGATGCAAGAATTTCATTTCTGTATCCTAGAGAAAACATGTGATACCAAGATAGTAGGTTGTAATGTGAGCATTAGACAACTATTCCCTTCCTTAATCTAACTAAAGAATCTTCTCTCTCCTTGTTATTTCCAAACCTAGAATAATGTAAAATAATGAAAAGTTGAAACCTACCTAAAAAAATTAGAATTCAATGGCACTCGTTAAAGATGATCAACACTACTTACACTTGAGCAATCCCTACAAATATTTGCAACTGCTGAATAATATATGATGCATTTGTTAAATTTTGGCATCAGACTGAACTTTATAACAGATTACTAAAACAATGCAAAAGTCTTGTCTTGATTATAACTTTCATGTATAGACGACAACACTTGGTTCAGGTTAATGACAAAGGATAGTACAATGTAAGTTGGTCATTGACATAATCATTAAAGCTCTATTTCTTTGTCAAACGAACAAAAATTATTACATCCTGAAGACAGAGGGATAGTAAAGAAGGAAATAGCAAAAAGAAATTAAAAAAAAAAAACAAAACATAATCAATGGCTGAATCACTACCTCCTCACGAGATACTGCTCTCCTATGCTTTATTTCCTCCATAACTTTTTTAGTATAGTTTACAACCTTCTTAAAACCACTCAGCTGACCACAAACAGAACAAAAATGAAATATTAAAGAGGGAATGAACGATACATGAAAGGTTCTGAATTAATAATACACAGCAAACATAAAAAGTGAACTTACATTTTGTAGTTCAGAAAAAGATTTCCATTGACAATGCAAATGTGATTGGCCTTTCCATTTGATAAAGAATTCTGTATCATACCAGTCGGGCTCTGAGTCAAATAAATGGTTCAACAATTGAGGTTCTGTAGATTTGTTGGTCCGCACAGCTTCTTCTGCCATGCCCTTTGGCTGATGCCAAAGCACCTTCTCAACACCATCCTCCTCTTCCATCTCATCCTAGCTCAAATTAATAAACACAAATTAATGATATAGACATTATAAAATACCACATCCAGTGAGCACTGAGCAGATGCACAATTGAACATTGGTAGATGGCTCTTTGAATATTAATAAAAAAATAAAATTAAAGAGGGAAAAAAGAGGCAGCTTATAGGTAAAGTGAAAAATCATCAAATAATTTGCTCATTAAAAAACATAAATTGATGCTTAAATACCCACTGTTTGAATACTGAAACAGGTATCTGCATATATATAATTCACAGGTAAAGTGAAAAATCATCATATATTTTGCCCATTGAAAAATGCAAATTGATGCTTAAAATATACACCGTATGACCACTGAAACAGGTATCTTTATGTATACACATAAACACAAACATATATATATATATATATATATATTTATATACATATATATGTGTGTGTATACTGTATAGAACATATGTGTGTGTGCGTGCACGAATTATGAATAATATACACCTTGTGGGTCTTTCTCTTGACATCTTCATCAGGCTCTTCGCTTTCTTCACTTTCAACATATGACACTTTGCGCACAGATCTTGTTGAAGTTCTAACTTCATTGATCCTCCCAGAAGCTTTTGCTGTGTCTTTGCGAGAATGACTACTTCTCCTTGCACTTTTGAAGTCATCTTCAATATAATCATCTGAATCATTTGGTTCTTCTTCATCATCAAATGACATTCTACCTCTTTTCCTCCGACTCAAAGATGTTGATGGTTTAGGTTCTCTGCTAGATTTTGAACCACGCTTCTGCCTTTGCACACCTCTTGCTTTCTTATATATATAATCATCTGAGATATCTAATTCATCATCCTCAAAGTTATCATCTTCATCTAAATCCTCACCATCCCAGTCTTCATCATGTACCTATATAGAGAAAACAACAAGTGCCGTGTGTAAGAAAACATATTTATAAAACAAACATATTCTATCAGAATGTAAAGTCATACAAATTTAAAATGAACAAACAGTTGCATTCCCTCAATTCTTTCGCAATTCTCATAAAGAAAAATACTTAAACAGAGAAGCAGAATTAGTAATAGCTTGAAAAGCACATTTAGCAAAATTTGAAAGCAGGCAGTTGTATGCAAACAATTCTTAATCATCTTTCCAATAAAGAAACATAAATAGATTGCAAAGCAATGATCTGTTACATGATTTAGTCGCACAATTAAGTGCCCAGACATCAACAATCACCAAAGAAGCTTTTAGAAAACTACATACAAATAACCAGAAGTCAATGTGCATTGTGCAACATATTCAGATGATAGAT
This sequence comes from Mikania micrantha, assembly GCA_009363875.1. Taxonomy (NCBI): domain Eukaryota; kingdom Viridiplantae; phylum Streptophyta; class Magnoliopsida; order Asterales; family Asteraceae; genus Mikania; species Mikania micrantha. Next base: position 10,543,009 of record CM018694.1, on the reverse strand, counting down.
TATCTATATAATCTCTATGTAACAGGTTGCCTATGAATTACAATATATATATATATAAGCTCCAAAGGTCAAGCTTTCTCAAGAGTTAATAGCCTATACAGCTATACCAGTTCAAGCTTTATTAACAGTTAAATGACCTATAGTAGATCATGCTTTCTTAAAAGAATACTTTCATTTGATGAGAAAATAAATAATAAATTCATAAATTCCCGTGTGAAAAAATTTTACATATTATAAAGTAATAGTAGGATCCTCCGTGCATATACAAGCTAGAAAACTAAAAACCAAACCAAGCTACAAAATCCTATTTTTCAATATATTAAAAGTAAATCTATAAATGCATATCCGGGGATACCAACACTGTCACCACGTATCTAATTATAAAATGAAAGTGTTACAGGGGAGAAAACTTGAGGAGATGCAATCAGCAAAGTTTTACATTGATTGGTATTTCTCAAAGCAGTAATATGATCAGTGCTATAACCAGCAGATGAGATCCGAAACTAAAACCAATTATATTTAAGCAACCATCACACCAATAAAAATAAAATGCGGTAAAGCAATGCACACGAAAAAAAATATGCAAAGAACAACCTTATTTCCTCTTCCAACACTTGTTGAGATTGACTGAGGATCAAAATCTGCATCTGCTGGGTCATCTTCTGTAGCAAATAGATGAAACTATTATATGCAAAAATACAAACAGCAATGGCAAGAACAAAGATCATCAGCAGTTATAATTTCAATTTAGTATAGTAACAGAAACAACATATATATAATTTCAATTTAATCCATGTAAGTTCAGAAAAATGTATATCATCAAACAACATCAAGTTACCATCTTCCTCCTCGTCATCTTCAAAATCAGCATCTGGGACATATTCAACCCCAGAATAAGCTTCCGACTTGTTTCTAGACAAAAAGTTATTGGCAACAACATGCGGCTGTGGCATTGAATTATAACCAGTTGAATTATTTACTAACTTGTGGTGCATTGAATCATTTTGATCATCTCCATCCAACTCGTAATAATCATCAGACAACATCTCATCGACATTTTGACCTTTATTTACTTCTGAAAAATCATTCCCTGATCCATCTTCATTGTTATACCCAGAACTGCTTTTTGACTCTTGCCCCGACTCTGACCCATGTGTGTGTTGCATGGGCTGACAGTCCTTCCAAAATGTCGAGCCCCATTTCCCAGCTGGTTTCCTTGTAGTAGTAGTATTAGTATCCATCAAATTCAGTAAATTACCCTCGGCCATCACCGACTCATTTAGAGAATTAACCTTCGTAAACCCTTTATCCAAACTCGAATTTGTTTCCAAATCCTCATTTCCTACAATGCTCTCGAGTTTTTCTATAGTTCCACTTTGCCTCTTGTCATTGAAATCACCGTCTGAAACTGTTGCATTGGTATAGTTTCTAAAAAAGGCCATACTGACTGTAACCTGAAACCAAAGTCTTTAATAGTAAAAAAAACAGCAAAAAAGACCAAAGTTTAACTTCAACGCAATATGTATAGCCGAGTGACACAATCAACCAAAAACAAGTGAGGAAATCAAATCTTCACGTTAATCGCAAAAAACAAAAAAAGGAGAATAGGAGTGAACGTGCGATCCAGATGATATGGAGACCAAAAAAGACGGAATTCAATTGTATTGGATGCATAATCAATGGATCGGTCACTCTACGCACACCAGAACAATAAAACCATAACAAAAACGCATTAAAAACTTTTCTAAGTTCCTAAATCTGCAAATAAAACCCTAAATCGAATCAAAATCAGAAGTTGGAAAACACAAGCGACCGATGCGTGAGCAAGCGACTGTTATGTGGTTATTCAAATAAATTTGAGATGACTCACATTTGTTACGATTAAAGCTCCATATATACGTATATAGACGGATTACGTTTGTGTGTGATATACGAATTGAGCAAAACACGGCGCACGTTAGAATCGTACTCACGTCGGAAAAAGTGGGCCGTCGCGGGTAACTAAAACGCGCCGGCGAACGGCGGCGGATGCAAAACCGATTGAAGACAAAACAAAATGAAACGAAAGAGGATTTGAAGAGGTTTTATGTGTGTATCGGGTGGTATCAAAGTGCGAAGGGGTGGTACGACGTCAGAGACTGAATTTTCCGGCCGATTAAGCCCGGCGACGGAGACGGGAAAGACGATTTGGGGGAATTTTGAGGAAGGGTTAATTGAATCCAAATGTTTTAATATAATTTATTTTTATATCTAAAAGGTTTTTAATTGGAGAGCATCTGCTCCTACAAGATGCAGGCATGTGGCACATTTTAGTGGGGGATCAACGGTGGAAATTTGCTAGTCGCTTGTTGACTTAAAAAAAAGATATGTGAGTTCGGTTTGGGGACATGCCTCTTTTATTGTAATTGTAATAGAAGATTAAGCATTAAAGTGTTCTTATGAATTTGTATTATGTGTATCAAAATAATTTGCTAAAAACTTAAGAAAAAAGTATCAAAAAAATTAAGATTACAAATTATAACTAACAAAAAGTTATTATAATAACTATTTGTCCATGTTAATATGAATTTGTGTGCGATATATATGAAAATATCGTTAGAACTTTAAAGCTAAGAATATAGCCTCAGAATGCATTTGTTTAATCTCCATAGCTTTAAATACTGAAAGTTAGTTATGGCACAAGAAATTATATGGCCTCAACTTTCACACCATACCACCTCGAGTTAAGCAAAAAGTTCTCAAAGAAATTTCAAGAGTCACTTTTAGAAAAGAATGGATTTTCTTTATATCTAAAATGGGAAAACTCGAAAGGTTATCTTATAAATCAAAATTGAATCCTTTTGTGCCAAATTACTATAATTATTTCACGTGAACTTATAGGGTATAACATCTGGAAATAAAACCATTGTAATCAATAAACATAAACGTGAACATATTATTCAATAATTTTTGGTTCGTTTGTCATATCAAGTCATCAGTTACATATCGTAAACAATAAATTTAAACATTGTTTATGATGTACAATAACATTAACATGGACAACATACAAGTCCATAAGATCAAGAACGAGTGTAAACATGTGCTTAGGACATAGGGAATAGGACTAGGGTTACGGCTAAACACCAAGTAACGAAATGAGCGTAATGTATCAAATAAGTGGTGGGCTGGCAGCTTGGCTTGACTCTATGCATGCCCTATACGTAAACTGATTTCAGTACATTGGGAAAGCGTTAGTACATAATGTTATGGCGAATAAGTATTAACAAGGTAGATCCGAACATTTTTTCATTTTCGGTCAAATCAAGAGCTCAAACTCTCAAAACATGTTTAAACTTAGTTTTAAACCATTACAACGGGAAAAAAATATGTTCAGACATGGCTGATTAGTTGCAGGTTCTAGAGGTTGAAGATGACATGGTTGTTGGGAATTATAGTAACCATTTTGACCTTTTAATTAATCACATTAATTATGAAAATCAGATTTTACAGTAGCGAAAGCGTTTAGGTTACAAAATTTTGTTTCATAAACAAAATTCTCAAAACCAGGAATCCAGTTGCATACGAATAAACAAAAAAACAACCATAGGGTGTTTAGAATTGACCTTTATAAAGAACACCCAAAAACACACATTGGATTCGATAGTTGTCTGTAAGTCCAAAACTTGTCAAGATCAAAGCTTTATCTACGAAGTCAGCACCAAATCTCTTCTACAATGTGCGGAATCCAAAATAGAAGATAGAAAAGTTAATTTTTATCAAAAAAGTCGTGAACTTTACAAGGCAGCTTCAATACGCGATGGTTATACGGGTATCCAAAATACAAACGAGATGTATGTTTGTTGTCCCAACCATTCTTTTAGTCCCAAGCCTGCTAAAGGAAAAGAATCAAGAGAAAAAGAAAGAATCGTAATTGATTGATATATTTCTCGAACTCCAAGTCGTGCATACGACTTTCATCGAATACGGCTTTCCGCATAATTCTATTAATTTATTTTATTTATTTATTTTTTATTTTTTTTTGAAGGGTGTAACATCAATGTCGGACACGTGCCGGAACAGTGATCGCCACAGTAAACCGTACAGTAAATCAGGTAAACATTACGTGAAACTATGCTTATTTTGTTGATACATGAGGCTTTACACTAGACTATTATACGATTGTCTAGAATCTGACTGAAACCTTATGGTTTAACATGTCAGACAACACAGTGTCGAAACATAGATACTTGATTTGGTATTATTGTGTATAAACGTATGTGAGGTTAAACAGAACAAAAAAAATAACGGTTATTGTTACGGAATGCTAAACCGACGAATTATTCGTTTAGGTGACGATCTGTACGGATGATTATGAAAGTTTAACTTTCTGAAATAATGACTGAACAGAAGAGAACAAGAATCAGAAAGCCAAACCATCGTCGTGTTCGTTCGAATGACGATTCGAACGAATACGCGCGATGGTGACGCGATCTGACGAAATGAAAACGAAAACGAATAACGATATAAACGATCATAAATTTAAGGAAATAAAATATTTCCTATTTTACAATTTTGAAACTCATCGTAAATAAATTAAACTAAACTATTTTATTTAAATCGCGAATAAACAAACGAAACGCGTAAGATAATGAAACGCGACAAATAAATTAATTAAACGAAATTTAATTTAATTATTAAAATTACTAACATCCAAATAGTTAAAATAAACTCTTTTTAATTAAATAACGAAAATGCGCGTAACGTGCCGGATACGCGACGAAAATACGAACCGAGCAACCGAAACGAACCCGGATACCCTCGGGATATTTAAACACCAAATGAGGCCATCTAACCTCATTTAATGTTTTCATCTCTCTCTCTAACCCTAACCCGTTCATCCTCTCTCTCTAAGATTTTACCAAGAAAACCTCAAGAAATCCCTCAATCTTTGGCCAAATCGTGGGTTTTTGGTGTCTACACGAAGATATCAAGCTCCTCTACGCAGAAGTACAACAGATCTGTGGAGTTACCCAGCCGAACTTGAGGTATGAGCGAAAGAAAACTCATGAAATTAGGGTTTTCTAGCAATTTTAGTCGACCACCTCATCAATCGGTTTTAACCCATACTCAGCCCGAACCAATGATGCTGCGAGCCATCTGCAGTACATCGTGAACCTTAGAAACATGTAGGGATCTCCTGATTCAGTGAAAATGGTGATGAAGCGGGCATGCAGGTTCGTTGGCCGAACCTTCTTCCCACGAACCTGTTAGGTGCGTGGTGCAGCTGGCCGAACCCTGCTAGCCTTGACGAACCTAGATGTTTCACGAACCTTTGACTAAGAGGCGAACCCTCGATCCAGCGAACCAAGCAACATGTCTCGCGAACCATGCAGGGTAGCCGAACCCTACCCCATCAGACGAACCCTTCTCGAAACCACGAACCCTCATGTCGACGAACGTACAGTTGCATGGGCGAGCCTTTTTGCCACGAACCCTTCCTAGTTGTCGAACCCACCCCTATTCAGCGAACCTTGATGGAAGCTGAACCCTCATGTTGGCAGCCGAACCTTGTGATGAATCATTTTAGCCGAACCCTTGTACAACTCTAGGCGAACCTAAACCCACATAGCCCAAAGGTTCGCTGCTAGTCTTGACTTCCCAACCGGTCCCCAACAACAACCACCGGCAAACACATATTCGGGCCATCATGGCCCAACACAACACCATTAGGCCCATTTCCTTGTTAGTGGCCCACGAAAATATAGCCTAAGCCCACAAGACACACCGGCCCACTTCCATCAAGTGTGGCCTAGTTTGTTTGTTTAGGCCCAATACATGTTCCTTCTCGGCCCAAGGGATTATCGAATTGGCCCATGATATTGGATAGGCCCAAGCCTTTTGGTTTACGGCCCACGCACATAACTTTTAGGCACAATAACACAATAAAGGGTCCAATAGGTCATCCGGCCCAACGGATTCTAAAAACGATGTCAAACACATAAATGAACGTTTGGAAACGGTAATAACAAATGCATGAAGTATCACTTCAACTTAGGTGATGTTAAAATACAAGGGATGTAAAGTCTTAAACATATTATTTAGAGAGCTTTGATGTATGAGTTAAACATTAATTCAAGGAATTACTAACAATCAAGGAGATTTAACACAATCTTTCTTAGCATATGGAATCCCGGGCCGGATAACAAACAAGACTTGCAAGTGTTAGTCAAATTTAGGACTAACACCTACACGCACAACAAACTCTTATAAACTTATACTTATAAACTACAACATCATGAAATCAATACAGGATTGTGAACATTACAACAAAGGGCAAACAAAGAGCGAGCGTATTCTTGTTTTACATAGTCAACTACCAAGGACACAAGGTGAGTTCATTTGTCCCTTTTCAAACTTATTTTTTTTACTTCGGGACTGAGAAACATGTTAAACATTTTCATAAAATTATTGAAATGTTATTTAATGCTTTAACATAAACATGATACTTATGTTGAAACTTATGTTGGAACTTAGAATACTTTGAAAAGCAATAGACTTGAAACTGATACATTAAACTTGAAGCTTGAAACCATATGTTGGATGCTTATGAGACTTGATGCTTAAACATGTGATTAGATGTTTGTGAAACGATATGCTTAAACATGATACTTTATGCTTGGGAAAAACTATATGCTTAAACATGAGACTTGAGGCTTATGAAACTATATGCTTGAACGTGAGACTTTATGCTTGTGAAAACTATATGCTTAAACATGAGATTTGATGCAAACCTATGGAATTCATGATGAAACTATGTGTGGACACTTGAAACTATATGCTTGAAACTACTACATGTGCATGAAACATTGTGCATGTATCTAATCATAGATTACGTAATTGCTAAACGACTGCTAGTGCAGAGCTTGTACCTATGGATTGAGATACATGTAAAACTAAACCATAACGAGGCTAAGCTATTACCTATATAAGAGACATGTAATTGCTAAACGACTGCTAGTGCAGAGCTTTTGTCTGCTTATATGAGGTATGTAATTGCTAAACTTAACCATAACGAGGCTAAGCTATTATCTATATAAGAGACATGCAATTGCTAAACGACTGCTAGTGCAGAGCTCTTGTCTGCTTATATGAGATATGTAATTGCTGGATTACTTGTGTATGCATGGCTTGTGTCTATGTATGAGATACGTAATTGCTAAACGACTGTTAGTGCAGAGCTTGTATCTTGTATAGGAGACACGTAATTGCTGAACTAAGCTTAACTAATTCATGAGATACGTAATTGCTAAACGACTGCTAGTGCAGAGCTTGTATCTATCCGTGAGCTACGTAATTGCTAAACGACTGCTAGTGCAGAGCTCGTACTCACGCATGAGATTAGGGACAGCTAAACTATGTGCGTGTGAAACTATGATGCTTGAGAAACATACTTTGAAACTAACACTTATGAATACTATAGACTTGTAAACGTTGAAACAGAAAACAAAGGCTATGATGAGGAATGGGTTGATTGGTAGGTAAAATGCTTAATTATTATTAACAACAGTGTCATATCTGGATTAGTATGTGGTGGGATGGCGTCTGGGCGGGTCGTAGGCTCGACCCAGGGGTATGCCCTATATATAAGCATACCGATTTGGATATTACATGTGTAGTTAATAAGATTAAGGTTTTACCGAAAGAGGTTTGTTAAAACTATTTTTAAACTGATAAACTTTATTTACTCACCAACCATTGTGTTGACTTTGTTTTCTTACATGCATTCTCAGGTGAAGAACATGTATAAGCTAAGGCTTCAGGATTTGCATACTAGGCTGCCCAGATAGAGGACCTAGTAGACTTTTGGGAAGCACATCTTTTGTTAATGATACACATTAATTTTGATATCTTGTACATATACAAGATATAAACATTCGATTCTTTTGATAAGTTTACTTAGTTAAATTGCTGAACATTGATGTTGTAATTTAACTTTGTAATCCTAGTTACAACTTGATCGTGCTTTACATATTCTTAAACATTGATGCTATGTAAACAATCTGATCATCTTGATTATCACCCACGATATCGCGCCCCGAGAACCTTCCGCCCGACGGGGACTCGATCCAACTCCGTCGGCTCGGGGTGTGACAAAGGGCCAAAGAAATGTCTCCACCAGCTACCCCGGTTCCCAGGGTTGGGGTATTCCTTATTATGTTATGAGCCTACTCAGATCAGAACTAGTTTATTCTCTTTCGCCTATCGGCTTTAGATTTCTAATTTCTAATCGTAACTAAATCTTCAATTTTTGTTTTGATTTTTAGCCAATAAATTGAAGCAAAATAGCTATTAAATAATGTCTTTAGTTTACTATCTCGAAGCACTCTACCTCGGGATTCTAACCTAGACCAGTACATTGTACGTCTATTACTGGTCTAGGAGTATGCGAACTAAGTACACGAAAATATAAGTTCACGAAAATATACAAAAGTAGTCTTCAGCTTTGTCTGGAGTTGATTTTGTCAGTCTTTATCATCGTCTTGATGGGCTCTACAAACTCCCCTAGACTGATGAAATCAATCGATACTTAGTGTTGCTAGATGAGGACCAGCTCTAGTATAAAGCTTGTGAGTGATAGCCAATGCAACCACCTTGGTGAATGGTTTAGACTTAGGTTCATATCTACCATATGCCCGAATTGGGTTCTTGTGTAGCACAATCATATATTTCTTTTCCCAAACTTGGGCACATCCATGGGGTCCAGGATGAAGAAATCGTCTGAATCTCGCACAATAGCTGCTCCATATGATCATCAAAATACCAAAACCTGAAGTCCTTGAGCATGTTATCAGCAACCCTCATGTGAACTGGAACAGCCTTCTCAGTGTTGGGCGGTGGATATTTGGTGTAGACCCAAGGTTGCATGGTGACAGGATCCAGAATGTACATGGAAGTGAACCTTCTTCCTTTAATTGGCTTCATAGTTGGGAAGTCCTTGTCATATTGGTCCTTCAAAAACATGGCAAATAGATCAGCCTGATTGTCTTCGGAGGGGTTCTTGAATATTGCATTGTTGATGCTCCGTAGATCAATCTTAGTCAATGAGCTGAAGTCTTGTGGTCGTTTAAAGTACTCAAGCTTTCCATTGAAGCGTTTCACAAGATACAACTGCTTCTCCTTGTCATACATCTGACAAACGACTATGGATCTGTCGTTGCGAACTGCCAGTAGGTCTTTGGAGCTGTCAGTGTATCTATACTCTGGATTCTCCACATCATCTTCAGGACCAGGAGCAATCCATGTCTTTTGGACTTCTGCTGGAGCTGGCGTCCAATCTCTCTTTTTGTCGAACCAACTCTCTCTGTAACAGTATCAAGAGTGGTCACTTCCTTTCCCAGCACATCAACATACTTGTGAGCATACAAGTAGTATATGTACGGATCTATCGAGATGTGTCACACCCCGAGCCGGCGGGTTGGATCGACTTTCCCGTCGGGCGGAAAGGTCTCGGGGTGCGATATCGTTTGATAATCGAAATGATCAGATTGTTTACATAGCACATGAGATATAAATGAGAAATGTTAAAATGACATCAATACAGAATTACAAAGTTAAATTACATAGTCATGTCCATAATTTAACTAAGTAATTTAACTCAAAAGAATCATTGTAATTTCTATCTTGTGACTGTACAAGATATACCAAAGATGATTCATTGTTTTGTCATTCAAAATATGTCAACACAAAATGTAGCTAGGTCTTCTAAAAGTCCACTAGCTATGTTCTTGATTACCGATGACTACACATGTTCGTCACCTGAGAAAACATGCATTTAAACAAAGTCAACACTAGGTTGGTGAGTTCATAAGTTTGATAATTGAAAACCTTGAATTTGTTCACATACACAATCACAATGTCATACATGTTACTTGTAAGTTGTTTGATTCACCTGTTCACCCAATGGCCTCTCCGTAGTTGTATTTACAAGTAGTATCTCATCCTATTAGCTATGCTTATATATAGGGCATATGTAGGGGAACAAGCCCCAGCCAACATCCCACCACATACCTAATAGAACTTAACACCACTTGCAATACAACTATAGATACCCACTTTCCTTTCACTCGTCCGTTTGTGTTCATCACCCATTGTATCATACGTAGAATAATATTATAAGAGGGGTTTAGTTATCAAACCGAAGTATTGATAAACCCTCAATGTGTTAAGGAAAGTATATTAATTTAATCTGATCCTTGTTATTATTCTATTACTTGTGGGGTTAACTGTTAATCACTTTTAAATAATAAGAGTGTTAGTTAACCAATTGATATTTGTTCTCAACTTGAAGTGCATAGAGCCTAAAAGGAATCCATTGCAATCCTCACGTAATCAGATTACACTGCATCCGATTTACCTCTACCACTTTGTATTACCGTAGGCCTCATAGAAACTGTTACTAGTAATATGACATGAGAGAAAATAAATTCCTCAGTCTACTAGTCAACAGGTAACGATGGATTAATTACAATTTCACTGCAGATTAATATCACCATGTGTCACCGGTCATACGTTACAGCCCAATGAATCAATACGATCAACATACTAGCCCTACAAGCTAGAGGTTTGTCAAACCTATGGTATCATCGGTTTAGTCACGTCAAATTAACTGGTCAGCGATTTGTGAAAGGGACTTACAATAATCAACTTGAATACATGGCACATGATTGAAATGATATAATGCAGACAGTTAAATATTAATCAATTGTATTGTGTTCATCAATGTTGTTTGTTCTCAATGTTGTGTGTTCTCGTTGTGGTTAACAAAGTTAAATAAGATCTTGTCTTATTATGTTATGTTAATTGTTGTGTGAATGATGTTGTTATCATGAAGTTACAATATCATGATTATCATTCCTTGTTGTTCCATGTAGTCACCCTGTTGTCACTAAGATGTGGTAAGAACTAGTCTTACTACACTTAGTCGACTCAGGTGGTGGATGTTCCTTGTTTCGTGTTATCTTGTAGTATGCGCCAAGTTGTAAGTTGAGTGTTATAAGCACTTGTCTTATTACACTTAATTAACTCTGGTGTTGAATGATATTATGAAGATATATTATCTTCATATCATTCATGTGTTTTGTTGTTGTTGTCATCATGTTCACATGTGATTATCTCAGTATTTGTTCTTGTAAGAATAATTAAGTGTTGTAAGATATAATCTTACAACTATGTTATTCTATTGTGTTGATGATTTATGAAGTTATGTTATCATATTCATCTTGGTTATCCCTGTCATATCATGATCATACAAGCATGCATACAATGATAAGCGATAATAAGTCAAGCAATATTATCCAAATCAAAGTATACGAAATATGTTAAACATAAAACTTTTAAGTAAATAAAAGTTAAGCATGTTTCTCAGACCCGAGAGTTTAAAATCAGTTAAGATTAGAAAAGAGACATATGAACTCACCTTGTAGTAGTTGTGGTTGACTTAGCCTAAACAAGAATGCACGCACTCTTGATTGTACTTGTTGTTGTATTCAGGATCCTGTATTGATTTCACGTTGTATGTAACGTATAAGTATAAGTTTTTGAGTATGTGTTTGTGCGTGTGTTTGCGTTAGCCCTTAAAGTCGGCTAACACTTGTGCGTCTCGGTCCTCATTCGGCCCTGTTTGCTTGTTAGGGAGTTTGATGACAGTTAGCCTAATTAAGTCGGGCTAATACACTTGTCTATTTGATTTATATTCACTTACTTTATATTATATCAAAAGAGATTTCTAAGTATAAAACTTAGGTGTTAGATTGAAGGTTAATAGTTATTAGAACCTTGTAACATAGTTTGCATCATCCTTGTACCATTTGTCTCCACACTTAAAACCAATTGTTCACTTATTCAAAATACATGATTTTAGGCTTTAAGAAACTAAACTCAACCTTACCACCTTTGTAATATTTAAAAAAATCCATGCATGATGTCCATGCAATTGATCTATGTCCTTGTTCACCTTTTGGGTCCATTGGGCCGAATTACCCCCCCCTTTGGGCTAATTAAGTCATTGTGGACCGATTCAATTGTTATTGGGCCGAGACTATTTGTGGGCCGAATGAGTTCCTTGGCCTATGGTTTCTGAATAATGAGGTTGGGCCTGAAACAAGTGTGGGCCGGTTGTAAAGGGTTTGGGCCGAATGTTGTTACCACCGGTAGACCATGGGTGTCAGCGAATCTCTTAACCCCAGTCATGAGGTTCGGTGATGATGAGATTTAGCCAGGCTCCAGGTTCGCTTAGGTTTAGGTGAGGCGAACCTCAAGGTTCGGTTATGTGGGGCTTCGGCTGATTGAAAACTTGGCCAACGTGGGTTTGGCATTGAAGGTTCGCTAATGTTGGTTGTCAGCAGAAGGTTTGAGCATGGTTCGGCCAAAGTGGTTCGTGAGTGCCGGGTTCATGGCTGCACCTAGGTTCGTGGAAGCACACAGGTTCGGCTCTGCTCCTAGGTTCGACCATCGTTTGTATGAAGGCTAGGATCGCTGAAAAAGGTCCGGCCTTGGTCTAGGTTCGGCCGAGTAGGGGTTCGCAGCCCTTGGTTCGGCGATGATGGTTCGTGGCATGCAGGTTCGGTGGGTGAAAGGTTTGCAGTCACTAGGTTTTGCTGGAGCAGGTTCGGCCACCCCCTTAGCCCAGCTTCGCCTAGGTTCGGCAGCTCTCTTGCGAACCTTCAACCCTTCATTATCATCTCCATCGGTCATCAACTGTTGTAGGGTTGTTTTCGTGGTAGTGTTAAGTGGTAAAGGGTTCTTGTAGGCGTAGGGTGTGTGTAGTAGGGTTTTAGACCGGTTAAGTGTGTGTGGTCGGCAAAAAGGGTAGAGAAAACCCTCTTTTTCGTGACGTTCTTAGCCACATACCTCGTATTTCAGTGGGTGAATCCTCAGATCGATTGTACTTCTAGGTAGAGGAGGTCAAGAGCTTCGTTTGGACACCAAGAACGTCCGATTTCACCAAGAAACGAGCAAGGTATGGAGGTTCGAAGTTGGAATTCTAGTGAGAGAGAGAAGGTTCCGGAAAAGCTTTTTAGAGAGAGAGAAAGATGAAAGAAATGAGAAAAATTGTCTCATTTAGGGTATTTATACCCCGTGCATGTTTGGGTTCACTTCGTTTGCTCGTTTTTCGTCTCCGTTGCGTTTCCGAATTAGTACGCGTAATTTTACGCATTTTAAATAAAAAGGATTTATTCAAATATTTTAAAGGTGGTTATTCCTAGTAAATTTTCTAATTTGATTTTCTTAAATAATTTTATAGAAAACATTTATTTTAAAGGTTTCGTCAGATCACGTCAGTTTCGCGCGTATTCGTTCGAATCGTCACCCAAACGAACACGACGATGGTTTTGCTTTCTGACTTTTGTTTTCTACTTTTCAGTCATTATTTCAGAACTTCAAACTCACAGATATGTTTGTGTAAATTGTCACCCACGCAAACACACTGTCAGTTCGTTATTCTGAAATAACACTGCAATCGTGTTTGAATTGTGTTTCCTCACTGACGGACTCAACTATACTTCCTGTTTTCACATTGTTTTCATACTGATTTATCGGCCATCCGATTCCTGTCATCTATGGATATCAGATCGCAACCGACGTGTTCTTGTTGTTTACTTGTACAATGTTGTTTCTCTTTATTCGTTGTATTAACTGTACTTAGGTTTTCACCTAAACACAAACAACTATTGTTTATCTTGAGTTGTTGTACTTACAGTATTTAAGTTTTCACATAAATACGTACAACTGTTTCTTGTATTTTGAATTCTGTTATCATAAACACTGTTCCTACGTTGTATTTACACACAGTAAAAGGTGAAAGTACACATACCATACGGACTTGCAGGATGATCAGGTACTGAATGTCACAAGATGCTCCCGAGTATGATATTCTCTGGTTCATCCTCCTTAGATGCTCCTAAGGAAGATCTGGGAATCTATCCAAGCACTTGATCACAAATAGCTTCAAACATTAAATCCATTAAGATGTCTTTAAGCATATCATTGAAGCCTTTGTTCTTTAAATCCTCTCCAAGCCCTTCAAAATCAAGACCTTCAGGAAGATCCTCAAATAATTAATCGTCGAGGGATTTCCTTGATCATCACCGCCTTTGTCATCATCAGGCTTGTCATATTTCTTGTCAGATTTGTCTTGATTATTGCCTTTATCATCATCATCATTGTCATCATCATCTCTCTTGTCTTTTTTAGCTTCATCACCATCTTTCTTGTCTTTATCTATCATCTTTATTTCCCTCATCAGGCTTTGCTCCTTTAAGAGCATCAATCTCCTTTCTGTTGATGCATATAGTGTCCTTAGTTCAATGTAATGGTCTATCTTGATTGTACAAAATTGATATTATTAATGAAATCGAATATTTCCTATTGCTTGGTTGTGTTTATAATTGTTTACCAAGTTTGACTTTTACTTTATATGTCAAAAGGACCATTCGTACGAATGAACCTAAAAGTGAGTTCATTCGCACGAATGAACATGTAGCGAATGTGTAGACAGAGAATGAATCAGAAACCTAATTCATTCATGTGGATAGGCTCATTCGTGGATTGTCATTCGCGTGAGTGAGTCATGAGCATGACTCATTCACACGAAGTGCTGATACCTATAAATTCTTGCAAAAACAGAATATTCAGTACCTCTGCACATTCCCTTGTCACATCACCTAGGTTTCAGCACCCCCTTGCAATCCAACTTCGTTTCCAGACCCGTTTCACACCCCCTGCGCCGCGTGCGGAAATCCACGGCGCGATGACGAAAAATGGTTGAATCATGCACAAGTATTGAAAGAAGAACAACCACAATGCATTACTAAGTTTCATAATGTTAGACATTTGTTTAGTTACAAGCATTCTAACTATCTACCAAAAGAATGAAAACTACATACCCAAAAATATTGTTTACAAAATAAGACTCAAACAAGATAATTAAACAATCTAGATTAAGTGAGTTTCTAATCCATCCTAGCTTGTTTCTTTGTCTTGTTCTATCTTAACCATGGTCTCCTTAGTTGTCCTTGTGATGCTCTAAACTTGATTACCTGAAACACGTTAAAAGTAACTGTCAACTACAATAGTAGTTGGTGAGAACAATAGGTTTAACATTTGTAAATTTTAGTTGTAAACATATGAATAAAGCATTGTGTAAACAAGTCGTGGATAATTGTAACACAAACTATCATCAAGTAAGAATAACGTGTGCAAAAAGTCAAATGACTGTCTACTAGAAAAGCCAACATATAATCAAGTCCCAAATTACATTTGAAGTCAGAATAGTAGTCAGCAAATGCATTCAACACGAGCTGTACTAATGAGTTTACTAAGAAGACAACTCTATGTTGACGTAACCAGGTCAATATGACCTATGCTGGTAAAGTTAATTAGCAGAAAATCCATATTACCGTAATGTGTCCAATTTGCGGTTAGAGTTTAAAACATATTTAAACACTAACCACAACCTTGGTGTAACAAAACGTGTCCCGCTTTCCCTTGTTGTGATCACTTAGTACTAACATTAAAGGATTAAGAATAAGATTGATTGAAGGTGTCTTGATGTGTATAAGTTTGTTCACAATGATGAACACCATGACATTAAGTTTCTGTTAAGATTGAATAAACGTTTAACTTGATTGAATACTTGATTTGAAACCATGGTTGAATCCCTTGTTTTGAAAACCATTGATTGTATACCTTGAGTTGAAAACCTATGATTAAATCTCATGAATGAATACCTTGTTCGTAAACCTTTGATTTAATACTGTGAATAGAGTCGTTGTATAATAACAAGGTTTGGAACATAATATTTATTAGAAAACACAAGTTAATAGTAAAAGAGTTTATAAAACTTATTCTTTAAAAGTGTTTAACATTATAAAACCATTTTGTGTAAAACAATTGTAAAACAATTTAGAAAACCTTTTAGTAGAAAAGTGTTTAGTAGTTGAAAACCTTTAGCATAAAAGAGTAAATATTTGGTGATTGTAAAAGCGTAATGAATAATGTATTTGAAATGTTGTAGAATAAAAGATGATTGGTCACATGTTCCACCCCAAAACAGTTGTAAAATAGTAAAAGAGGGGCTAATGTTCTCGCCTGACAGCAGTAGACTCAGATCCTGTACAAGTAGCGGATCAGACAAGACCTCTAACTGCTTCCTATATCATTGTAGTCATACATATAATATAAGATTTATAATGTTATTAACTTTTATCGATTGGTTGACTTATGTTAATTAGTTGACTTATGTTAACATGTTAATGATTACC
This sequence comes from Mikania micrantha, assembly GCA_009363875.1. NCBI lineage: Eukaryota > Viridiplantae > Streptophyta > Magnoliopsida > Asterales > Asteraceae > Mikania > Mikania micrantha. The sequence continues at coordinate 10,526,708 of CM018694.1, read as the reverse complement.
TCTTGTATAGCTTGTTCTTATGTTTAAAAGTGTTGTATGAACTTGAACATCATGTTTGAATCCTTTGATTAACACTTGATTTATGAAAAGTATGTGTCATGATATCTATTGGACAAACGTGTTGTGCACATAGGTAGCATGTGATCATGAACTTGATGATTCATTTGTTTACCATGTATTCATTGAAAAAGTTTATGAGTTTGAGCCTTGATGATTAGGGAATGATATCATTATTAAGTTAAGTTATGATCAACTAAGATAAAACCATTCCATAGCCATTTGGGATTGGATTATGGTTAACTCACCCAATTCAACCCCTTAGGCTTACTTGATTAATTGTCAACCGATTCTATAATGTCGTTAAGGTCACCATAAGCTTAAAACACTTATTAGGAATGACATGAGTTAATATCGACAGCCCATGTATGGGGTGTGGGTCGAACTTATCAATATCGACCATCTAAAGTCCAAGGGAATACCATCAATATTAATAATATCGATGGTCCTTAGATCCATTGATATTGTGTTCTTTAAACGTCTAACGTCCATGTTTCTTTGTTCTAAACCTCTTGGATTGACTTGATTAAGATTATGTTAATGCATTAGAGTGATTTTATACGGTTGCATGGCTGATAATATCGAATGAACACATAATGGAACCACAAAAGGTGGCCATCGATACTATCAATTTTGATGGCACCTTAGCATCGACACTAACAGTCCTCAACCGGGTAATTTCGATAAGTTTCTATTCCATTATACTTGGATGAGCTTAGTCTTAAGTGTATCATTTCTTAGGGTTTGATAAAAGAGTCGGGGAGACTGCCATGTTCAGTTAAAAATCGAATTGGTTCAACCTTGTTGCCCACAACCGATACTATTAGTATCGATGGGAGTTAGGATCGACTCTAGCCCTTTGAACCTTTTTATATCGATGGAGTCCAGTTTTCTCTTCCTTGGATGCATCGACATTAGTAATGTCGAAGAGAACTTGATCCTTTCAGCCACCATCGAACCTACTAAGTTTGAAAGAAGAACACCCAAGGCTACTTGTTACATCGATATTATTCTTTCCCAGAAATTCTTATGCCGATACTAACTTTCAGCCTTACCCATGACTTCTATAGCTTATCAATGACTAAAATAACTTCATCCAAGGTTCCTGAGTTGATTTTAGGTCCATTTCTTGAGTGGTAAGGGTTGAAAACAGGTTTTGAAAAGGAAGGAGACGATGAATAGTGTAAAACCCTGCAAATGATGAAAGCCCTTCAGACTCAAAAACTCAAAAAGGATCTGATGTTGATTCTGAAGATCAACATATCACTCAATTTGCTTTGATGGTTGATAATGCTTCCTCATCTCAAGATAGTGAGGTATATGATGACTGTTTATCTCAAAACTCCAGATGTTTCAATTGTATTGATCTTGAAAGTAAGGTATTGGTATATCAATAGCATAATGCTGCTCTTATTAGTGATCTCAAGCAACGCATTGAAGGAAATCCGATTTTAAAATCAAATGAAAAAGATTTTCAGGCAAAAATTGAATCTCTTCAACTGGTATAACGAGTGATTTATCTACAAGACATTTCTTCAAGTTTGAGACGTGAAACACGTCATGCACACCACTAAGTTCATCTTGTAATCTTAGTCTATACGCCATAGGACCAATACGTTCAATGATCTCGAACGGTCCCACGTATCGTGGTGCTAATTTGCCTTTCTTTCCAAAACAGACTACGCCTTTCCATGGGGATACCTTTAGCATGACGCGGTATCCCACTTGGAATTCCAACGGCTTGCGGCGTTTGTCGGCATAGCTCTTTTGTCTGCTTCGGGTTGCTTGTAGCCTTTGTTGAATCTGAGCAATCTTATCGGTAGTTTCTTGAATAAGCTCTCGCCCAATTATTCGATTATCTCCCACTTCAGTCCAACAGATCGGTGATCGACATTTTCGATCATAAAGAGCCTCGAACGGTGCACATCCGATGCTACTATGGTAACTGTTGTTGTAGGAGAATTTAATTAGTAGCAAATGAGAGTCCCAATTCCCACCGAAATCTAATACACAGGTTCTCAACATGTCCTCCAGGGTCTGTATAGTACGTTCGCTCTGTCCGTCCGTTTATGGATGGTAAACGGTACTCAGATTTAAGTGCGTCCTGAGAGATTTCTGCAATGATTGCGAGAACCTTGACGTAAAATGATAGACAATGGCACACCGTGACGTACCACTATCTCGTTTATGTATAGTCTTGCCAGTTTATCCATTGTGTAGGTCTCACGCATTGGCAAGAAGTGAGCAGATTTGGTTAATCGATTAACGATAACCCAAATAGTATCATGTGAGATCCAGTACCTGATCGTCCGACAAGTCCGTACGGTACAATTCATGATAAACAACCAGTTGTATGTATTTTAGTGGAAACTTAAGTACAGTTAATGCAACAAATCAAGAGAAACAACAATGTGCAAACAAATGACAAGAACATATATGTTGCGATCTGATATCCATAGATGACAGGAATCAGATGGCCGACAACTCAGTACGAAAACTAGATGAATTAAAGGTGATTAATGTGAAAACAGGCAAGTTAGTTGAGTCCGTTTGTGAGGAAACACAATTCAAAACACAAGTTCAGTGTCATTTCAGAATAACGAACTGAGAGTGTGTTTGCGTGGGTGACGATTCACACAAACATATCTGTGAGTTTATAGTTCTAAAATGATGATTGAAAAGTAGAAAACAAGAACCAGAAAGTGAAACCATCGTCGTGTTCGTTCGGGTGACGATTCGAACGAATACGCGCGAAGGTGACGCGATCTGACGAAACCTTTAAAATAAACATTTTCGATGAAATAATTTAAGAAAAAAAAATTTAGAAGATTTACTAGGAATAACCACTTTCCAAATATTAAAAATAAATTCTTTTATTAAATTCGAAAACTATGCGCGCTACGTTCCGGAAACGCAACGAAAACGAGAACCGAGCAAACGAAATGAACCCGAACACCCTCGGGGTATATAAAGACTAAATGAACCATCTTCTTCATTTATTTCTCTCATCCTCTCTCTCTAAAACACAAAACCCGGTTTCACTCTCTCTCTAAGATTTCAAACTTTAAACCCTTGAATCTCTCTCATTTCTTAACTAAATCGTGTGTTCTTGGTGCCAAATCGAAGCTACAACCACCCTCTACCTGAAAGTACAACCGATCTAGAGCAAAAACCACCAGAAATTGAGGTATTTAAGCTTGAATGTCACGGAAATTAGGGTTTTGTTCACTCTTGTTCGAACCTAACCTTAACCGGTTTAAAAACCCTTCCCTCGAATCCTATGACCACGAAAACTAGTTCTAACATACACCACCTCTGAAAACACCATGGAACCTTGAAATGGGGTGATTCTAGGCTATGCCCTCACTACGACCGAAGGAGGCACTCAACTCGCCGAAGGGGCTAGAGCCGAATGGCCTCATTCTCTCGGCTGGTGTAGCAGCTCTTTCGCCCACCTAGCCATTCGATCGGGTGCATCCATTCGTTCACATGGCTTCATTCGGCCAAGGATATGGCAGCCTCATTCGGCACAGCAGACCCCCATTCGACCAATCACCTTATTCGGCCACCCCACCTTCATTCGGCCGATACACCACCCTAGTTCGGACACCATGCTATTCGGCCAACCTCACTCGCTTGGGCCATGATCATGGTTCGGCCTATTCATTCGGCCCACACTACTGGATCGGCCCAAGGGACTGATTCGGCCCATATGACTTTATTCGGCCCATGTTAAGTGTCGGCCCACTTGATTCAAGATGCTAACTAACACATGAAATTAATTTGTTAAGGATAACATGCATGAGATTGGTAATCTAATACTACAAAGGTGGTGAAGGATTTATGAAACAATAATGAAACAAGTGATTTCAATAACCACATGTAAAGTTTTAAAGTGTAAACCTAAGTTTTATACTTAGAAATTGTTGAAACCCCAACTTTTACAATATGACATGGTTCTTTGTAACTATGTAACAAAATATTTCAAGTTTGACAAGGGCAACATGGAAAACTCTAAGCTATAAATCTAAGTTTCATACTTGGAAAGCCATAAGGAGTTTCACATTTCACAACTTAGTATGGTAACAAGTTAAACTCAACATACAACATGAAGACATGTCATAGTAATAACTTAAAGTGGTTAAGGGTTAACATAACCTATAACAAGTGAATCAAGGCCGAATGATGACCAAGACTGATAAGTGTTAGCCAACTTAGGGCTAACACATACACACACGCAAATCTCTATAACTTATACTTATAAGTTGCAAACAACATGAAATCAATACAGGATCGTGAAAACTACATCAAGTACAACAAAGAGCGCGTGCATTCTTGTTTATACTTAGTCAACCACAACAACTACAAGGTGAGTTCATACGTCCCCTTTCTAATCTTAACCGATTTTAACTCTCGGGGCTGAGAAACATGCTAAATCTTTTATTTACTTAAAAGTTTTAGTACAACATATTGTTTATACTATGATTTAGATAATATTGCTTGACTTATTATCGCTTATCATTGTATGCATGCTTGTATGATCGTAACATGACTAAGACAACTAGGATGAAACATGATAATGTAGCTTCATGAATCATCAACACAATAGAATAATGTAGTTGTAAGATTCTATCTTATAACACTTAATTATTCTTACAAGAACAAACAATGAGATTATCACAGGTGAACATGATGACAATAACAACAACAAACAAGAATGATATGAAGATAATATATCTTCGCAATATCTTTCACCACCAGAGTTAGTTAAGTGTATTAGGGCATGTTCTTATAACACAATACTTACAACTCGGTGAAGACTATGAGATAACATGAAACAAACATCATCCACCACCTGAGCCAACTAAGTGTAGTAAGACTAGCGCTTACAACACTGTAGTGACAACAGGGTGATCATATGGAACAGGAAGAATGATAATCATGATAACGTAACTTCATGATAACAACATTATTCACACAACAATTAAAATTGTATAATAAGACGAGTTCTTATATAACTTTGTTGAGAACAATAAGAACACAACACTGAGAACAAACAACATTGGTGAACACAACAACAATTGATTACCATTAAACTGTCTGTATTATATCACAACAATCATGTGTTCATGTATTCAAGTTGATCAATGTAAGTCCCTCACAAAGAATCGTTTATCAGTTAGTTTGACGTGACTAAACCGACGATAGCATAGTGGTACCATAGGTTTGACAAACCTCCGGCTTGTAGGGCTGGTATGTTGATCGTATTTATCATTTGGCCGGTTACGTATGACCGGTGACAGGGAGACAACAAGTCAGGGTCTGGTAAGCGACACATGGTGATATTAATCTACAGTGATAATTGTAATTCATCCTTCGATTCTATTGACTAGTAGACTGAGGAAATTGATTTTCTCTTATGTCATACTACTGGTAATATTTTCGTTGAAGTCAATGGGAACATCAAAGTGGTAGAGGAAAATCGGATGCATTGAGATCTGATTACGTGAGGATTACAATGGATTCCTTTTAGGCTCTATGCACTACAAGCAGAGAACACATATCAATTGGTTAACTAACACTTCTAATATTAGTAGTGATTGACAGTTAACCCCACAAGCGATAGAATAATAACAAGGATAAGATTAAATTAATCTATTTCCCTTAAGTTAAATATAAAGAAGTTTGTAAATCATTTATCTTTAATTTAAACATAAGACATTTTGAGAAAATACATGTTACGTTTGTTAGACGCGAGTTAACCTCATTTAATTAACTCTAAGTCATTTGTTGGATCTTTGCCTTCCCATGGTTCTTGTATCACCCTTGTGCATAACTTAGCTTACAGAACTCAAAGGAACTCTCTAACTTAGTTATATAATTGCATAAAGGGGTTTAAGTGTTAGGTGTTACAACCAATATCATTTAGAAGATCTTGGCATCAAACCCTAATTATGCTCATCCATTCATGTTTGCATTTTAATTTAGATTTAAAAGCTTTAATGTTTGAACTTTGGCATAAGTGTTAGCAATTCATTATCCTCTTATTGATAAACTCATGTTTAAGCATTAGATATTGTAAGTTGGTTTCATGTCATGGAACCCTAATCGCTTTCCATGCACACACACACACCATGCTTGCAAAGGGTGTGTGTGTGAGTGTTTATACTTCCCCTATGCCTCATAGTTTAGTCACCTTCTTCTAACCCTCATGTTCTTGGTTCGGTTCCCTTCTAATCGAAAGGTTCTTGGGACGAATGGGTTTGGCCGTATGAGGCTTAGGCCGAAAGAAACTTGGCCGATTAGAGTCCGACCGAGTGAGCCCCTGGCCGACCGAACCATACTTAGGCCGCATGAGGGCCGAGCGAAGGAGGAGTGGCCGAACCTGGATTGGCCGAATGTGGCTAGCTTGGGTCGAATGAGGAGCTGCCGAAAGAGAAGACCGCAACCGAAGCAGCACACTGGGCCGATCAAATGAGGTGGTGGCCATTCGGTCGAAAGGGGGTCATGCGGCCCAAGTGGCCATTCGGCCTACCTGCAACCTAGCCATTCGGCCATTCGAACTACACCTAGTACAGCCATGGTTCTTGGGTTAAATGGCTAAGGTTTGAACCAACACTTGTTCCTAACATATTCTACATGTTTAGTGAGTGATTTCCCTAAGTTGTTGTAACATCTGTGCCGGAACGTCGCCGGAACAGTGAGCAACAGTAAACACGAACAGTAATTCAGGTACACATTACGAGAAACTATGTTTATACTATTAATGCAAAGGGATTAGCATGAAACTATTAAACGATTGTCTGAACCTGACTAAAATCTTAGGATTTAACAGTCAGAAAACATGTCAGACAACACAGCGTTGCAACATAAATACGTGATGTGATATGCTTTGGTGTAAACGTATGTGAGGATAAACAAAACAAAACTATAACAGTTGTTGTTGCGGAATGCTAAACCGATGAGTTATTCGTATAGGTGACGATCTGTACGAATGATTCTGATAGTTTAACGTTCTGAAATAATGACTTAACAGTAGAAAACAAGAATCAGAAAGCCAAACCATCGTCGTGTTCGTTCGAATGACGATTCGAACGAATACGCGCGATGGCGACGCGATCTGGCGAAACGATAACGAAAATGAATAACGATACGAACGATCATAAATTCAAGGAAATAAAATATTTCCTATTTTACAATTTTGAAACTCATCACAAATGTGATTAAACAAAACCGTTTTGTTAAAACACGAACAAATTTAATAAAAGCGTAAAATATTATAATTCGATATTTTAATTGTACGCAACGATATTTAATATAATTTCTAATAATATTTATAATTTTGTCATCCTAAAATAATTCTTTTATTGTGTTACGAAAAACGCGCGTTTAATTTCCGGAAACGTAACGAAAACGCGAACCGAGCAAGAAAAACGAACCCGAACTCACACGGGGTATAAATACCCTTAATGAGTCCATTTTGCTCATTTCTCCTTTCTCCTTCTCCACCAAAACCCTAATTCCCGGTTTTGATATTTCACCTCCATTAACAACCTTCAACCAAGCATATCTCCCTCATTTCTCATCCGATTTGAGTGATTCTTTCGCCCACGCGTAGCCCTCGACATCCTCTACACGAAAGTACATGGGATCTGCCCCTGAAACGCAGGTAATCTGAGTTCAAAGTCACGAAAATAGAGGGTTTTCATCCTTGTTCTCTAACCCACTGTATAATCGGTTTTAAAAACCTTTCTACACCAACCCACAGCCTCGCAAACCATCCTAGTGCATAACATCACCACCGAAGACCACCATTAGTCGTGGAACACATCTGGGCGGCGGCCGGCCGAAGCAAGCCAACAGCTAAGCCGAATGGCCTAAGGTCGAATGACCTTGGCCGAAGCTCTTCATTCGCTGGCTACCTTCATTCGGTCGGCTGTTCCATTCGACCACCTCAGTCTCCGGTCATTCGCTGGCCATTTCTTTCATTAGACCGCCACCACAGAACCACCACCATTCGCCACTTTCATGCTGTCGGCCTTCTTCATTCGGGAACCATGGCTCAGTCGGCAGTTAGGTGCTTCGGCCACCCCAACCCTTTTCGGCTGAGCATCACTTTCATTCGGACAACTGGTTTTGGCCGGACCACCCCACACCCAAACTGTTATCATCATTCTCAAGAACATCAACCTTGACTACATTAGATCGGTTAATCAAATGTTGTTCCCAGTAGCATCATGCGGTCAAGGAACATGAGACAGAAAAACTACTTGGGCCAGCAAGTAATTAACAACGCCCAAAACTCAGTTGGTGGGCCATTTCGACTAGTAGGCCCAAAACTTGACTAATTTGGCCCAATAGTACATGTTAGCCCAAAAACGCAGCCCAACAGTAGGCCTAACCACGCCTTAATTGTCAACAGTTGGCCCACATAATCATTTCCCGGCCCAATCAGTTTTGTAGTTGGCCCAGGAAGCCTTAGGCCCAAAATTTAATGACTTGGCCACTATGAAATACTTATTTCACTTAGCCGGCCCAATTCACCCAGGCCCAACAGCCCCTATATTGGGCTAAATCCAACAGTTAAGCCAGTCCACTCGGCCCATCACGGGCCCAACTCCTGTTTTTGATCCACTTTGGCCCAACTTGAACCAATTTGATCATTCAGCCTATTGGGACTAAACTGGCCCTCATACTTAGTTCACACACTTACATGGCCCTTGATTTTCTTGACTTTGGCCCACATATGATTCCGACTCAAATGAACCAGGCCCAGATTGGCCCATGACCTAATATACTTCGGGCCAGGATGAAACAGGTGGGGCCCAACAGAATTAGCCCGAGGCCCATCGAGTTTGACTCAAGGCCTACTCTTAAGGCCCATGGCCTAACTTTTGGGGCCATTATGCAAGTAACTTGGCCAGTGGTTTACTCTTGGCTCAAATGGGGTTTCTTGCAACTCATTTCCACTTCAGGCCCAACATTTCTTAGTGGGCCCACCTCTAGCCCAACAATGCCCTCGCGGCCCAATGAAGGCCCACAAGGTAAATTGTGTACTAGGCCTTGTAACACTTGGCCGGGCCATTGTATTCCAACAGCCTATATCATTGGCCCACACATTCCAATTAGGCCTAACAACTCTTAATCGGTCAAGAATAGCTCAAGGCCCATGGGTTCCGGCCCGAGGCCCAACTTGTTACACGAAGGCCCAACAATTGACTTGGTCACATGGTTCGGTCCACACCCCATTTTAGGCCACATGGGTTTAACATATTTCATAAGCTCAAAACGTTATGTATCAAGAGAATGTTGTCTAATTAATTCATTATTATATGAATAATGCCCAAAGCTACAAGATGATAACTCATAATGACATTTGCTTAAAACAAATATACGGGACCGAACGGAGATCATGACCAAGCCTTACACGTGTTAACCAACTTTAGGATTAACACCTACACATACACATACAAGACCCTACAAATTTATACTTACAAATTTAAACAACGTGAAATCAATACAGGATTGTGAAAACAATATCAACTACAACAAAGAGCGCGTGCATTCTTGTTTGAGACTAAGTCAACTACCACAACCACAAGGTGAGTTCATTGTCCCTTTTCAAACTATTTTGGTTTTAACTCGGGACTGAGAAGCATGTTATACATTTTAAAACAAATGTTTTAAATTTAACAAAATGCTTTTATGCTATTTAATTATGCCAAGTGCTAAAGGCATAAGACATTATTTAAACTAAATGCTATTCAATTATGCCAAGTGCTAAAGGCATAAGACACTATTTAAACTAAATGCTATTCAATTATGCCAAGTGCTAAAGGCATAAGACACTATTTAAACTAAATGCTATTTGATTATGCCAAGTGCTAAAGGCATAAGACACTATTCAAACTAAATGCTATTTGATTATGCCAAGTGCTAAAGGCATAAGACACTATTCAAACTAAATGCTATTTGATTATGCCAAGTGCTAAAGGCATAAGCTACTTGCTAATACTAAAGCTATGTGTAAATACCAAGTGCTAAGGGTATTTGCTATCTGATGATGTAATTGTGGGTGCTAATTCTATGAGGTTATGCTACAAACTACTACTATGAGTTATGCTAAATACTAAGACTATGGGTTAGATTAAATTCTAATACTACGGGTTTATGCTACAAGCTAACACTACGGGTTATGCTTAATACTAATGCTATGAGACTATGCTACTTGTTAATGCTATGGGTTATGCTAGAGACTAATGTAAACTCTAAATGCTAATGATGCTATGATGCTATGGGGATACTAAATATAAACATACATGCATACATGCACATTGAATACTTGAAACTATGGATACTATAAACTCTTGAATGCTATGTGATTGCCATGCTCAAACAACGGTTTGGCCTCTCAGTGCTTGCCTTACCGGTTGTAAAGCTAGTTCTTGTGCACAAGTTACGTAAATGCTGGAAACTTTTAATGCTATAAACTATTGGCTATGGAAGAACAATAGTTGGTCTCTCAGTGCTTGCCTTCATGTGTTCTTCCTAGTCGGGACTTGAAGAACAATAGTTGGTCTCTCAGTGCTTGCCTTCATGTGTTCTTCACAGTCAGGACTAGAAGGCACCTATTATGGTCTCTCAGTGCTTGCCATAAGGTGTCCTTCATGGTCTGAAGCGAGGAAATTGACTGATGGTCTCTCAGTGCTTGCCATGCAGTGTTTCCCACAAACTATTTACTCAGGTGATAAGTGACTAGGACGATTTTGGTGAACCTTCGTTGACTTTGTGTCATCCTGGGAATCCCTTATCTCCCCCTAAGTTGCAAATAAATCCTGGGGCCGGTATGGATTGTTACTGAATTCTTGCGAGCATTCAGTTGTCTATTCCGGTAACATTCAAACAAACTCACGGATGCTATGGGTAAACTTACAAACAAAATGCTTAAACTATTCTGGGGAAAACAAAATCGAATGGTAGGTAAAATGCTTAATTATCATTAACAGCAATGTCCTATGCGACTTAGTATGTGGTGGGACGGCGTCTGGGCGGGTCGTAGGCTCGACTCAGGGGTATGCCCTATATATAAGCATACCGAGTTGGATGATACAGGTGGTGTTAATGAGATTGAGGTTGTTACCTAGGGGATGCATGAATGCTTTGAATCAATATCATAAACTTTTAAACACGATGCTTGTTAAACTTTTTGAAGCTATTACATACGAAGGCTATGGACTTATAAACTTTGAAAACAGTAAACTAAAGCTATGATGAAGGATGAATCGAATGGTAGGTAAAATGCTTAATTATCATTAACAGCAATGTCCTATGCGACTTAGTATGTGGTGGGACGGCGTCTGGGCGGGTCGTAGGCTCGACCCAGGGGTATGCCCTATATATAAGCATACCGAGTTGGATGATACAGGTGTCGTTAATGAGGTTAAGGTTTTACCTAGGAGGTTTGCAAAAGCTATTTTACAACTACTAAACCTACATGAACTCACCAACCATCGTGTTGACTTAGTTTTCTTACATGCTTTCTCAGGTGATGCACAGGATTAAGCTAAAGGTCAGGATTGCATACTAGGTTGCCAGATAGCAGACCTAGTACTTTTGAGAGACACATGTTTTGTTAACATTTGTAACTTAACCTTGTAAACTTTAATTCTATGCTATATTATGCTTTAGTTATTCTCAATGTTGATGCTATGTAAACAATCTGATCATCACGATTATCACTAACGATATCGCGCCCCGAGAACCTTCCGCCCGACGGGGACTCCGATCCTACCCCGCCGGCCCGGGGTGTGACAGTTGTTATGGCTTAGAACCGGGTTGCTTGTGAGGTTCGAAGCTAGGGTTTTGAAAACCCTAAAATCGCAACAAAAGACTCATTTTTACCTCGAATCCGGTGGTTCAAAGCCTAGATCTTCTGTACTTTCAAGTTCTACATGATTTGGTGGTCGTTTTGACACCAAGAACTCTCGATTTGGTTGAGAAATAAGGATGTTTGAAGCTTGAATTCTAGTGAGGGAAAATGTAGAGAGAGAGAGAAACGAGTTGGGGAAGATGAAGCTGGTTGGTGGTGGTTGTTATGGCATTAAATGCCATAATAAATGGCATTAGTTTACCCGGGTATGTTCGGGTCCGTTCTGTTTCGCTCGGTTTCGCGTAGAAGCGTCGTTTCGTTCCGTTTTCGTAACGAAATGTTACGGTTTTTAAAATAGGATTTATAAAATCAAATTAGGTTGTGATTCCTAATAAATTAACTAAATGTCTATCGTTTATTTTAAATTTCTGAAAACATTTAATTTACTGTTTAAATCGAATCGTATAGTCGTCGCGCGTATTCGTTCGAATCGTCACCCGTACGAATACGACGATAACTACACTTTTCAATATGGTTTTCTAATTATTGGACATCATTCGTGACGTTAAACTTTCAGATGTATTCGTACAGATCGTCACCTATACGAATAATCCGTCTATTTAGCATTCCTGTAACGACGTCCGTTATTGTTTTATTCTGTTCAACCTCGCATACGTTTATACGTAATAACATCTTAACAAACATTTTTGCGTCAGTTCGATGTTGTTTGATAGGTTTCTGACTGTTAAATCGTGAGATTTAATCAGATCACCGAAACAGTTGCATAATAGTTTTGTGTCAAGCATTACATGATAATAGCATACAAATAGTTCACATAGTTTGTACCTGAGTTACTGTGCAAGTTACTGTGCAAGTTACTGTGCAGATCACTGTTCCGGTAACGTTTCCGGCACTGATGTTACATAAAATTTGTGTGCCCATTCATGTTTTATCTCTCAAGTTAAACCCATAACTATTACAGAAGCTTTGAAAAAGAAATCATGGGCAGACGCGAAGCAGGAAGAGCTGCTGCAATTCTAGAAACTTGGTGTTTGGCAGCTTGTGGATAGACCCAAGGGTGCTAAAGTGATTGCCACTAGATGGGTTCTTCGCTGCAAGCGTGATGATCATGGGATTGTGGTTAGAAACAAAGCACGTATGGTGGTGCAAGGCTTTAGACATATTGAAGGGATTGACTATAATGAAGTGTTTGCACCGGTTGCTAGTCTTGAAGCAATGAATTTTCTTGGCATATGCGTCCTACAAAAGGTTTAAAGTTTATCAGATGGATGTCAAGAGTGCATTCCTTCATGGTGGATCAATGAAACTGTGTATGTCAATCAACCTCCCGGGTTTGAAGATCCATTACATCGTGACCAAGTCTATAAGTTGGACAAGGCTCTATATGGATTGCACCAAGCTCCGTGAGCGTGGTATGAGACACTTTCTACTCTCCTTTTGTGTCACACCCCTGCGCCGCGTGCGGAATCCACGGCGTGGTGACGACTTGATCTAATGATCGGTTGATTCAATTGCACAAGATTAACGATGAACAACCACAATGAATTACTACATTTCATATGATTAAGATAACGTTTACATGTCAAGTCTAACTACCAAAGGAATACAACTAACCGACCTCAAAAGTAATGTTTACAAAATAAGAACCGACAAGATAATTAAACAATAAGGATTTAAATGAGTTTCTAGTCCATCCTAGCTTGTTTCTTGATCTTGTTCTATCTTAGACTAGGTCGCCTTAGTTGTCCATGTTCTGTGCCTATCTCTGTTCACCTGAAACATGTGAAGAAAATCTGTCAACTACAAATTGTAGTTGGTGAGATACATAGGTTTAAATATTTGAAAAACGTATAGTTTATGAATATGAAAATATAAGTTTCAAAAGATAATCCTTGAAAACCTTTGAGTAAAAACCTGTATCAAAACCTGTATAAAACCTGCGTATAACCTGAGTCAAACAACCATTGAAAACCTGTACAACACCCACTATGTACTACCACTTGTACAAACTGTATAGATATAATTGCATAAGTATACATGTAAGAGTTGTAACATGCTATTGTAACACAAACAATGATCAAGTATATCCCATTGTCATCTTAAATCCAAGTCCCAAACCACGTTCGGAGTTAGGCAAAGACTGACGAATAAACAACACAGCCCATGGTAATAAAACAAATTAAAACCAACCCTGTGTTAATGTACTCAATATGACTTGAACTGTCAAAATTAATTAACAGTTACTTCATATTTCAAATCTACACCAATCCATCATTGGCTATAAACTTAATTAAAGCTAATTTTGACCTTGGTGTAGAGCCCATTTTCCTTTGTTGTGATCACCCAATACTAAAGATAATAGACTATGAAAACTCAAACCCTGAAATACTAAATTAATAGTTTCTCAGGCTTTGAGCCCTGTAATTGAACCACATATCATATAAAATGATTATGGAATGTGTTTGAACCACTTATCATGTAAAATGATTATGGAATGTAGTTGAACCATATATCATGTAAAATGATTATGGAATGTAGTTGAACCATGAATCATATAACTGATCATAGGATGTAACTGGGATTAAAACCATTTGTACAAAAGAGTGCATTGGATTAGGTCTTGTGTCATGCCAAGACATGACCAAGAGCCTTATATCCAAAGTTTATTGTTCAATGTTCAAATGGTCAAATGTATTAATATATACCAACATAACCAAACATAAGTATTAAAGTATTGAAAACCATTCAAGTAATCGAGTAATGAAAATCATTTAAGAAATTGAGTTTCAAAAATAGTAATCACATGTTCCACCCCAAAAGATTTAAAAGTAGGAAAGGAGGGGCTATGTACTCACCTTGAATAGCTAGAGTGTACGATGAACGAAGGCTCGATAGATGATGTTCTCACTTGATGTTGATGTGTTGATCGTGCTCAAAACCCTAATTGTATTAACATTGTTCATATAATTGTAAGTTTATGCTCATTCTTGTTCTTAGTTTTCATGCTCATTAGACTTTGTTATTTTAACCGGGTGTTCTAGTATTTTGATTCTTGTAATCATCTCAAGCTTAGTTCATAACCTTTGAGTTATCATAGTAAAATTCATTATATTACATAGGTATAAACTTAGAAAAACTTATTCTAAGTTAGTTTGATTTTACATGTAAACATAACCCATTACACCATGCATGAAACCCATGCATGGTGTGTTCTAGATCATTAACATGTTATAAATCAAAAAGGTTTATTATATCCTTGTTAAATCCATTACTTGTCACTTAATCATGTTAAATTAGGTTACGGTTTGAAATTATTAAGCTTGGTTGGTTACAAGTTCCCAAAAATCCTAAGGCATAGGCTCGGCCAAGACCAAGCCCATACCCGAACCCTTGGTGCTTCATTGATCCATTCCCGACTTGTTTATGGTTAACTTTGGTTCATTCTAGGTTCATGGCCCTTGGAGGGGGTCGAATTATTAGTATCGACAGTTAGGAGCTGGTGTATGGGTGTCCATACTAGTAGTATCGACACCAAGGTTCAAGATCAACAATGACAGCATCACCGATACTACAATGTCGACCCTACCTGCTTCCCATCGATATTAGCCCATCGACATTATCAATCTTGATGGTCCCTTTGATACTAGCCTCCTTGGACCATCCTAAACTAAGTGTGTAACTTGATTCCAGTTCGTGAGGGGCTTGTCTGAGTCACTAGATTCGATAGAAACAAGTTTGGCTCATATGGCACCCATCGATACTAACAATGTCGATGGGTATGTAGAATCGATGCCAAGGCCTTTGACACTATTAATATCGATGCCCACTGACTCAGTATACTTGGAGAGCACCGATACTATCAATATCGAAGACCTGGACCAGCTGGGAGTCTGTCGAACTTGTTAGTTTCGATGGATGATCCCCATTCAAACCTTCAAACATCGATACTACTATTTCCAGCTGTTCCTTCTTCGATATTAACACAGCATCCCGATCCAAGTCTTCCCAAGCCTCAGAAACTTAAACCAAGCTTATCCAAAGGGTCCCTAAGTGATGTTGTGCTGGTTCTTGTGTTCAAATAGCTGAAATCATGGTTCCAAGTTCAAGGTTTTCCGGTTTAGAAGAAATCCCTGAAATCCCGAAGCTTTGAGCACAACCCTGCTCAAATCTAGATGTTTTCAGCTCTGATCACTTGTACTTCTTTGTTGTAGACCTTGTAAGCTTTCCGTGGACACCAAGAACGCCCAATTTCATCAAGAAATAAAGGAGATCTCTTGATTTCTTCTAAAGAGAGAGCAGAGAGAGTAAGTGACGAGTTTCTAGAGAGAGAAAGAGATATGGATGGTATTTGTGGGCATTAAATGAGGTGATTTAAACCTTAAATACCACGAGTGATTTCCCGCGTATTCGGGTTCGTTCGGTTTCGCGTTTACGCGTTTCGTTACGTAGAATCCGCAAATGTTATAATTTCATTAAAATAGTTTTGTTTTAACATCTAGGGTTTTATTTGAAGAGTTTCAAAATTGTAAAAATAAATAATATAATTTACGCATTTTGTAAAGTTCGTCAGTTTCGAATCGTTGACGATTACATTTACGTGCATGCCCGTAACTGTACGCGTCTTTGGTTATTTATAGAATTTTATTAACGTTTACTCGTAACTATAAGTTTAACATAGATATCTTTATGGATCGTCACCCATAACGATACCGAGTCTCGCATACGTATTACAATTGTGTTTTTATGATTTAATAGTTTTACTATTCGTCTGTACATTACGTACTAACACTATCCCAATATACCAAACGCAATTTATGTATAGGGCATACGTAGGGTCAAGCTAACTGCCTGGCCTAGCCGACATCCCACCACTATTTCGATATATTACGATAGTGTTCTTACATAGCGTAATTGACAATAAATATTTACTAAGTGTATACTTTATCGCTCATGATAAATTCCTAAAACACATGAATAATTGTACAATGATGTCATGAACGTGTTCACACATGTACTATGAATTGCATATCACCAATGATTACAACATGAATATGTACAGATGTTACATTCTGAACAACGGGTTCAGAAGAGGTGTCATTGACTGCACGCTGTTCATTAAAGAAAAAGATGGAGATTTGCTCTTAGTGCAAGTATATAAGGATGCTATTATTTTTGGATCCACAAATGATGTTCTGTGCGAGGATTTTGAAAGGGTTATGAAAGAGAAGTTTGAGATGAGCGCAATGGGAGAAATGAAGTTCTTTTTTGGATTGCTGGTGGATCAGTCTATGGCAGGGATTTTTATTCATCAGACCAAGTATGTTGGTGACATTCTGAGCCGGTTTAGTATGTTAGATGCAAAACCTGCTAGTACCCCACTGGCTCTTAATCACGGGATTACTCCAGACGAAAAGGGGGAGTTAATCGATGCCGCTCTGTATCGGGGAATAATCGGATCTCTCATGTATCTTACAGCCTCTCAGTGTCACACCCCTAAATTCCCACGTGTGGTGTCAGTCCACATGGGTGTGACGTGGCCATAATCACAACTCATGGTCATATAGAACGACTCTATATGCATTTAAAAATACAATGTTTGTCAGAACCAAATGATTTATAAAATAAAGCAGTGGAAATAAAATTGTTAAGTAGCGGAAAATAGATTGTCAGACACTACGGTTTTTAATACAAAAAATAAATTAGATTGTTTGTTCAAATGATGTAAAATGAATGCATGCGGATCCTGTGCTCGTTTCCCTAAGTGCATTCCTGGTCCGTATGCCATTCAGCTAGTTACCTGAGAATACATGTTTAAGAAAAAGTGTCAACACATAGGTTGGTGAGTTCATAGGTTTTGATATACATAGATAATAATCAGAATACGTGTGTCATGCTGTTTATTAAAATGTTAGTCCCGAGCCCTAGGCTCCAAGTGTAAGTGTGTCACTACCGAACTATATTTGTTAGTCCTTGCCTCCGCCATGTCTCGTAAAAACATGGCAAGATAGGTCGAGATTTCACGTGTCCCGACCTCCAATCAGTATTGTGCCACGTGGGGTTCGTCACACCCAAACAAATCTATTCAAACTCACCTCATTGTTTGTACATTAACGGTAAGACTTTGTGAGGGCTTGTTACGATCACAACACTTATGTTTGTCTAATAAACCAGCATACACAAATATGTTTGTACAGTAATATTGTTTGACTCGATTCAACAAGTATTCTCCCCCTATTTGAAAAGCTTGTAAAGAGTTAAAGAGGGGCTGTAAACTCACCTTAGTGATAATCAGATAAGATAGCGTAAGCCCCTGCTTCGTGAATGTGTCGGTCACTGTCACACCCTGAGCCAGCGGGCCGGATCGTGTGTCCAGTCGGGCGGAAGGTTCCCGGGGCGCGATATCGGAAGTGATAATTGTGATGATCAGATTGTTTACATTACATCAATGTTGAGAATAACTAAAGCACAATGACATGAAACTAGAATTTACGAAGTTAAATTACAATTGTCAATGTTTGATAATTTAACCAAGTAAATCTAACAAATGAATCATAAGTTTACTATCTTGTAACCGTACAAGATATCAAAAGTGATTCATAGTAATCAACAAATTATGTGCTTTCCAAAAACTACTACGTCCTCTAACTGGCATCCTAGCATGCATTCCTGAAACCTTAGCTTAGTCCTGTACATCACCTGAGAAAGCATGAAAGAAAACAAGGTCAACACAATGGTTGGTGAGTTCATATAGTTTAGTATTTGAAAAATAACTTTGCAAACCTTTTTGGTGACAACCTTAACCTCATGAACATCACCTATAATATCCAGCTCTGTATGCTTATATATAGGGCATACGAAAGGGTCGAGCCTACAACCCGCCCAGACGCCATCCCACCACATACTAAACCACATATGACATTGTTGTTAATGATAATTAAGCATTTTACCTACCATCCAATTCCATTTCAAAAGAATAGCCTATTTCAAATCCTTTAGGTTCAACCTTAAAATCATTAACATCACCTGTAATATCCAGCTCGGTATGCTTATATATAGGGCATACGAAAGGGTCGAGCCTACAACCCGCCCAGACGCCATCCCACCACATACTAAACCACATATGACATTGTTGTTAATGATAATTAAGAGTCTTACCTATCTTCCAGTTTCATTCCCATTCTAGTTTCAAGCATTTTGTTAAGAAGTTTGAAAACATGTATACCTTAGCATTTACCAATCTCTTCGGTAACAACCTTAACCTCATTAACATCACCTGTAATATCCAGCTCGGTATGCTTATATATAGGGCATACGAAAGGGTCGAGCCTACAACCCGCCCAGACGCCATCCCACCACATACTAAACCACATATGACATTGTCGTTAATGATAATTAAGCATCTTACCTACCACCCACTTCCATTTTAGAATTTGATTTCCACAATTAGAAATACCACTGATTTCTTGAGTTTCCCTTGTATTCATGATTTCCCAAGGCACTTGTAGAAACATAATATTAAATGCTTAATTAAATCAATAATTAATCATTTATTTACAACTAAGACATGATGATTGGGTCTTATTTGACTCAATTAATTAGACTTAGTTGATTGTGGTGTCCAAGTTGTACCCTCTCACACGTGGCCCATATCAGGCATGACCCAAATGAGTCTACCTGTATGCGTCGGGACTTTCATGTTTTGCCCATATCAGCTTGACCCTCAGGCCTACTGTACATGTCGGGACTTTAGGATATCCTTTGATTCTTGACCGTCTTTGTTCCCTTGATTTCGTTTGGTAGTTTTAGTTATGCCCATATAGCTTGACTACAAGAGTCTACTATTTATGACGGGACTTTCCGTGTGTTACACGTGGTCTTGATTTACATACAACTGACATCCACCTTAGCTTAAGCATTAATGATTTCATTAAATCTTAATGATTTCATTATTTCATTGATTCACACACGGTTATGATTCCCTTGAGTCTCTTGATTCTGATCTTTAGAATTCCATGATTTCCACAATGATTAAAGATTCTTGAATATGATCCTTAGCTTTACTAAACACACACTGAATTAGATATCTTTGAATTTGATCTTTAGCATTACTTCTCTTGGTTACACTTCGAGTTTAGATTCTATGAATTCAAACTTGATGGACTAAGTGTTTGTTTTAGAGTTTTAGAATTTAGGTATTACTCATAAGAGTAATTAATTAATTCGTAAGTTAATCCTGCATAACATATACCTAGACAGGAGTCTAGGAGTATAAACATATATATAAAACATACAATAAGTAAAAGCATTTACGTAAAACATATTTAAATAAAAAGGTTTACGCATGCTTCTCAGCCCCGTGTTTGAAAACAAAAGTGTTTAGAAAAGGGGCAATGAACTCACCTGTGTTGCTGTGCAATTGAACCACAAAAGATATGCGCGCTCGTTGATTGTCGACTATGTATCTTTAGCACCTGAGTTGTTTTAAGAGGATTCGAATACGATAAGTATTTATAATCGTCGTATCTATGGTTTTGGTCTCGGTGTGCAACTAAGTGTTATACGTTACTAATGTGTTTCTAGGATTTCACCTAACTAATCTACACGTATTACCCGTAAATAACCCATGTCCCAATAGTATTCACTACTAAACCCTAGATGAGTAGGGTTTATTTTAATTACATCACAAGTCTTTAATTAAAACATTTTTAAGATAATTCATTTTAAGTTAAACATTTAGTTAGAAATCATTTAATTTAATTTAATAAAGTTTATAATTAAATTTCTTTTATTAAAACATAATTTATTTAAGAGAAAAGTATGGGCTTGGGTTAATCCCATTGGATTAACCTCGAGCCCATTACTAGCTTTTGTTTGTTCAATGATTCTTGATCAACTCTTTGAATAACTTATCCTAGATATTTCAAGTGAATCATCTAAATTAGTTACATGTCCTTATGAAATTTCCTAAGGGTTAGGTGTTAATAATCAATTTAAAACTCCAAAACCTTAGATTATTGTTTTGATTCACATAATTTTTCAAACACTTTGAGCCAAAATGACATCCACAACTCTTATTTGGATGATAACATGATTTTATGTAAAGAATTTATTATTAAAAACCCTATTTCATTGTTTTCTTGAAAGTAACTCATTCATCTTTGACCAACCCAAGTTTAAAACTCAATGTCGTCTAGCAAAAGAAGTCTTAGTTTCTTTGTGTCATAGTAAACCTCCTTCTTGATAATTCTAAGTTTGGTCCTTAGTTCAATCATGGTTAATTACATGGAATGTACCCTAATGCACTTCCATGCACACACACATAAAATCCATTCCCATGCATGTACACACACACACACACACTTTGGTTTAGGGCTCATGCCTCCCATACATCACCCGACTCTAACTAGCCTTGGCCGAATGGTTCCAGCGAATAAGAACCCCACCCGAAGAAGGTTGGCCGAATAGCTTGGCCGCATAAGGCCTTGGGCCAAACCAATCTGGCCGACCGAAGCATGGCTTAGGCCATATGAGGCCTTGACCGAATAGGGGACTTGAGCTGAACCTAGGCCTGGACGAATGGGTGCAGACCGAAGAACCTGGACCGAATGAGGATGGTGCCGAGCGAATGAAAGGGGTGAGGCCATTCGGCCGAAGAACAGGCCATTCGGCCCTGGGGTCTTTCGGCATAGCTGTGGCTAAGGCCGTTCGGCTAGCTGCGGCCTAGCGAGTGCAGCCCACTCAAATCGAAGGCTGAGACCTCCTCATTGCATCCCACTTGTTCCTACAACATTCTAAGGTGTTTTGGTGTGAATCCTAGAGTTTTAAAGAGGGTAAAACCGGCTCTAAGGGGTTTCGAACCTAAGGTTTTTGAAAACCCTAAAAACCGAAATTAACTTTCAAATCTACCTCAAATATGTTGGTTCCAAGCTTAGATCCGTTGTACTTTCGTGATCTACGTGTTGTAGTGGTCGTTTTGACACCAAGAACGTGAGATTTCGTGGAGAAATGAGAGAGATGGGGCTTGTGGTTCTAGAAGAGTGACGGATTTGGGGTTGGAGCTGGTTGGGAAGGAAGAAAATGGTCTTTCAAGGCCATTTAATGGTCTTTAATTGTCCGGGTACACTCGGGTTCATTCGGTTTAGCTCGGTTTCGCGTAAAACGTCAGTCTAAATCTCGTTTTCGCGACGAATCGTTACGGTTTTAAAAGTAAAGTTTATAAATTTATTTTAGGTGGTAATTCCTAGTAAATTAACTAAATATCTTCCATTTATTTAAATTTTCTGAAAATTATTTAAATTACAGTTTACATCGAATCGCACAGTTGTCGCACGTATTCGTTCGAATCGTCATTCGTACGAATACGACGATAACTACACTTTTCAATTTGGTTTTCTAATTATTAGACGTCATTCAGAACGTTAAACTTCCAGATATATTCGTACAGATCGTCACCTATACAAATAATCCGTCGATTTAGCATTCACGTAACGACATCCGTTGTTGCTTTGTTCTGTAAAGCCTCTCATACGTTTGTACATAATAGAATCCTAGCTAACAACCACATGATGGTTCTGTATTGCCAGGTAATTATCTGACTGATGAACCATAATTCTGAGTTTTGTTTCTGAAATGATTTTGAATATGTTCTATGATAACCTGATATGCTAGTGATATATGAACAACAACTGAAATGTGTACTTGATTCACTATTCATGTTACTGTTGAGATCACTGTTCCGGTTACGTTTCAGGCACTGATGTTACAGTCACCGGCTACCTATATCGTACAACTTACGTGAGTTCGTGTAAAAGATCGTGTTCATGTTTGTGCTCAACAACCCTCGGTTGTTATGTTTGTCCCTGTCGGTCCACATTGACCGTGTTTGACCGTGTCAAGTCAACGACCCGTTGGTGAACCGTGAGTTGGTGGTAACTCGTGTAACATTCGTGATTGTGCTCGTTGTGTGCAAAACGCGCAAATCGCGTTTATGGACAACTTACTATTTATAGTAAGTTTCCATTTTTAGCAAGTTCCATAAAACATGTCGTTTTAATAATTCTAGCATGCTTGTTAGTCCTACGTGATCATGTTAACACATAACACATTGTTATAAACGATCAAATAAGCATATAAGTCACTTTCGTACATTAAAGTTTCCTAAAATGGCAAGTTTCTAGTTTTGGCATGTTTATCATCAAAATCATACAACTTATACATACAATAATCATATTGCATCATGTTAAGCCATTTATTAAGCTCATAACTTATCTAGTATCATTAGATCAAGTTTTCAAAAAATAAAGTTACTAAAAATAGTAACCTTGTAAATATCCATCAAACGATTATCCTAATTATTTCTAATCCATTTTCACACCCAATTTCATCATAATATATCATCGATCATCATTTAAACATACCTATTTCACCAAAATCATCACCTATCAATATTCGGGTCACAAAAGTTACTATAAATAGTAACTTGGTCTAAAATGACACAAACCATTCCCAAATCAATTTCTTAGGCTACATATCATCATATTATCATACTAATGATATTCCTATCCACATGCATGTTCATATTCTCATCCATTTTACCATGTGGTAACATAAAAGTTACTATAAATAGCAAGTATCTCAAATAACCCATTTTTGACCATTTTAATGATAACTAAGCATGTAATACATCACCAATATCACCAATAATCATGTATCAACATCCAATACCATCTAAAATACTCTAGATCATGCACGCATGTTGACGTTTCGATCATCTAAGAACAAATCATGCATTATATATATTTACATCATCATGGATCGTCACAACACATCATCAAATCAATCCAGATCATCATTATTCATAGAAACATCATCAAACCCAGATCAAACACACCATAAATTCGTGCATGCATCCTTACCTGGGTTGCATGTGTGTGTGAGGCAATGCATGTGGGTTTCTAAGTGTTGTGTGTGTGTAATGGTCATGGGTTTACCTTCTAAAGCCCCAAGATTGCAGAGATGATGAATAAATCAACTTCTAAACCTCCTGGGTCGTGGGACATCATAGAATCAAAGAGATAGTGGTGGTGTTCAAGCTCCAACTCCTCTCTCAAGCTTCCAAAGCTTCAATGCTCTCAACAGTGGCTTCCAATGGTGATTAGAGAGTGTAGAAGATGATGGCAGGGGTTCTAGGGAGGATAATCTCGTGCTAATGACGTCTTATTTCGCCTAAAATGATTAGAGTAGTGTAGTTATGCTTTTTGGCTGCTCAAGAAGATTTTTAAGCTGTCAGAGCTCCCAGGCGAACCGCCTGGCAGGCGTGCTTGGCGCCGGATGTTGCGCGCGGGTGAGCCGGCCAAGAGGCGCCTTTGCCCTTCTCGCGCGTATCGCCAAGGATCAAGGATTGGGCTCAGGTGTACCGCCTGACCGTCTCCTGACAAGCCCAATTAGCCTATTTTCATGTTTTGGGCTCGTTTCCGCTTGTTTCTTGACTGTAATGCGTCGTTTTAGCATTGTTTGAGCACTAATTGTCAATTATTAGTCATAATTGACCCGTGAAGTGTTTTTGTGCCTAAATGTTGTGACGTTCACCAACGTTCATGATTTCCGACACGTGTGTGCGGTTTTTTGATAATTCCTCGAATTATTCTGTTGTGTGATTGTGTTTGTACTGTCGTGTCACGTGTCACACTAAATTAAACTAATTCTAGTGCCACGTATGCAATGGCTAATTAAAATAAACATTTAAAATAGGATCTGACCTGGAAATTACGGGGCGTCACACTCGGCCAGACATCTTGTTTGCTACTTGCTTGTGTGCATGCTACCAATCAAAACCCAGAGTATATCATATTATTGCTGTGAAAAAGGATTTTTCATTATCTGAAGGGTACCCCATATCTAGGCTTATGGTATCCTAATGATGATAATTTTGAACTTACTGCTTACAGTGACTTAGACTATGGTGGATACAAGCGGGATTTCAAGTCAACATCTACAGGGTATCAGTTCTTTGGAAAACATCTAGTTACCTGGCAGTGCAAGAAGCAGACGTCGGTGTCTACTTCCACATGTGAAACTGAATATATTGCTGCTGCAAGTTGTTGCTTTCAGATCATCTGGATTCAGCAACGGCTCAGGGACTATGGGTTAAACTTTTCTAACACCCCTATAGTTGTTGATTATACTGCTGCCATAGCTGTCACTAAAAATCCTGTCCATCACTCAAAAATAAAACACATCGACATTAAATATCACTTCATACGTGATTGTTTTGAAAAGAAACTAATCGATGTTGTTAAAATTCACACTGATCACCAGAAAGCCAATCTTTATACTAAAGCTTTTGATAAACCCAGATTTATATATCTGATATCGGCTAATGTTGTTTTTTAGAAAGCTGAAGTCATTCCTTCATCTGAATCTAACAAATGATCATTTTTCTGCTTTTATGTATATACTTTCCTTTGCATTTCTTTTACTTATTCAAAAACCCAAAAAGATTTTTAGTCTTAGGTGTTAGGGGGAGAAAAAGTATTACATAGGGAAACCAAAACATTAAAAATCGTGAAAAATGAGAAATTCTTAGTTGGAAAGTGATGCATTAACCAGTCATATTCTGTGAAGCAAAATTGAGTGCATTAACTAAAAACACATGGGTATTATGGTAGGATGTACTGATAGGTCTGCTTTACATGTTTTAGACAATCAGTGATTGTTCAGAATGTCTGATTTGTGGGATCTAGTCTAGAAAACTGACTTGAGGGTTAAACATGTTATAATTCAAGTCTGGCATACACCTGGTATCATAGGATCTTATGAGGTTTCCAATAGCTGGCAACAGGTCCTGCTAAGCGCTTCGCCTCGTTCCCTCCTAACACAAACTGCTATGGTAGTGATACTGCTATTAAAGAAGGAGATCTTGTCAAGCGCACTGGCTCTATTGTGGATGTCCATGCGGAAAAGGCTATGCTAGGGCGTGTGGTCGTGTAACATCAGTGCCGGAACCGTAGCCAGAACAGTAACGCGTACAGTAGATCAGGTACGAACTATGTATATTACATGTGTATTATTATCATTTGATGTTTAATAGGAAACTATTACAGATCTATTTCAGAAACATATTTCAAATTCGTGGTTTAACAGTCTGAATCATATCTGACAACACAGAACTGTTATGTGAATGTTGGTTAGGATTTTATTATGTATAAACGTATGTGAGATTGTACAGAACCAAACAATAATGGATGTCGTTATGTGAATATTAAATCGACGAAGTATTCGTGTGGGTGACGATTCACACGAATATATCTGTAAGTTTAACGTCTTGAACGATATCTAATAATTAGAGAACCATACTGGAAAGCTAAGTTGCCGTTGTGTTCGAACGGGTGACGATTCCTATGAATACACGCGGAAACATTACGATCCGGTGAAACGTTAAAAAATAATAATAATAATAATAATAATAATATTAATAATAATAATAATAATCGTAATAACAATAATAATAATAAACGTTTTCGGAACCTTAAAAATAATAAAAGATATTTACTTAATCTATTAGGATTTACCACTTTAAAAAGTTTTAAAATTTCTATCTTTATAAAGTTACGTAATGTAACAAAAAACGACGAAAACGAATCGCGAAACCGAAACCGAACGAAACCGAACACACCCGAACATACGCGGGCTATTTAAACCAAAAAACCCACCTCGTTTCCTTCTTCATTTGCAGCTCAAGACCCTCCCCCCTCAAAATCCAGGTTTTATCCCCGACCATACCTCCTCTACTTCAAACCTTCATAACTCTCTCATTTCTCCACCAAATTTGACGATCTAGTAGTCAAAACGACCGTGAGAACGAGAGGAACAACGCAGTACAACTGATCGGAGCTGAAACGGACCGAGTTGGTTGCAGTTTTAGAAAGAAAATACGGCAGAAGAGGGTTTTTCACTATCCGGTAAGGTAAGCTTCTAAGTCGTCATTATCAATTCAAATCAGTTAGGATAAACACTAAAACGACTTTAGAAACATGTAGATCGTGAAGAGATGAAGAAATAGAGCTTTGAATCACCAAAAACGGACCAAAAATGAGCTCAAACGAGCTGATTTAGTGGCTGCCCCTGTTTGGTAAGTTCTTGAACGACCAGCAGCTATTTCAGTCGATTTTTGAGCTGTAAAACCCTAGGATCTTACACTAAAACGAGTTAGGAAGCTTAGGAACACATTAGATTCAAGTTTAGAACAGTTGGGAATCGATTTGGAGCTGGATATTGGCAAAAATCGAGGGGCTAAGGGGCTGTCAAACCTGTTGTCGACCACATCAATATAGGCAGGACCTGGACCGCTGTCTCATCGATATTATTGGACTTATGGCCATCGATATTGCTGTTGGTTGTCAGGATCAGCTAAATTCAGGTCTCCCAAGTACCCAGAACTTGGAACCAACCAAAACCAGCAAGAATTGAGTTCATTAGAAAGGTTTGAACATGGGCTAGTCGATTGTGAGCCATTATGATTTCTAAGTGTTTAAACCGGTTGTGTTGTTATTAAATAAGGGATAAGGGTTCATAGAGAATATATAACTTAGAATAACATAGATAGTCTATAGCAAAACATTAGTAAGTGTATAGGACACGTAGTTGCACACCGAGACCAACACCCTATATACGTCAACTTCAAATACTTATAGTATTCGAATAATAACAAATCAACACGGGTGCTGAAGATACCTAACTTACAACAAAAGAGCGCACATATTTTCTTGGTTGAATCATAAGAGCTACAACACAGGTGAGTTCATTGCCCCTTTTCTAAACATTTTTGTTTTACAAACGCGGGGCTGAGAAGCATGCGTAAATTATTTTCCTTGGATTATATTTACTTAAATTCTTTTACTTAATATATGTTTTACATGAATAATTATTAGCCTAGATTTTGTCTAGGTAAACTATTTGCAGGTTTCAAAATGGGTTGTTTATTCATCTAGAATAGATAACTATTTTAAATCAAAGAATTATTTCCAACGGTCGATTTTCAAAGAACTAACGATCTAATTCAAAGAACTGTTTTCAGTGGGGTGTTTAGTGGTGTGTTTTCAAAGAACTAAATATCTATTTCAAAGAACTGTATACAACGATCTATTTTCAAAGAACTAAAGAACTAGTATAGAGAACTGTTTTCGACGATCTATTTTCAGAGGAATGTCTGGGAAATATTTAAAGATAACATGTGCCGAAGAACTAATGATCTATACGAGCAAGAACGAACTATGGGCGATCTAGACGAACTATATAATCCTATACATCAAAAGATGTCCTAGCTAGACTGATTGATTATAGGTCGCATGTTTGATGATATTTACAGATTTCCTCAACTACTAAGAACCTTGATTGCTAGACTAGTCTACTCGAGTATGACCAAGGCCCAATCATTAGGTCTTAGATTTTATTAAATGTTTATTTATTTGTTTATTTGAACATTTTAACTAAATGTTTCTACAATTGCTATGGCTGTTCATATGTATGTGTTGAGCTTAAGGAATCAAGAGAATTTCCACATTTTGTTGAAACTAACAAGAACTAAGAACTAAGAACTGGTGTGTTGATGATGAGGAATGAAACGCTTAATTATCATTAACAACAATGTACTATGTGGTTCGTTACGTGGTGGGATGTCGGTTGGGGCTTGTCCCCTACGTATGCCCTATATATAAGCATAATTGACTGGATAGTATAGGTGGTTGTTGGTGAGGTTAAGGTTGTCATTCGGACAGGTTTTGTACAAATTCATTTTCAAACGAAATTATATGAACTCACCAACCATATGTTGACTTGATCTTTTCGCATGACTTCTTATGTGACGAACTTGTTAACTAGGAAGTTCGTGCTTTTAACTAGGTTACCCAGATAGCGGACCTAGCATTTTGGACGTGCATATTTTGAACATCATTATACATATTATTTGGTACATCTTGTGCAGATGCAAGATGGAAGATTTATGATGTCATTAGTAGATTTACATTGTTAAATTATAAACAATACTGGTGTAATTTAACTTTGTAATTCTATTTCATTTAGTGTTTTCTCATTTTATATCATGTGCAATGTAAACAATCTGATTATCACCTCGATATCACACCCCGGGACTATTCCGTCCGACGGGACATTCGATCCGTCCCGTCGGCTTGGGGTGTGACAGATTGGTATCAGAGCCATGGTTATAGAGAAACATAGGTCATATTTTTTAAGCGGTTTGGCCTAGACTATAACCTAGGGACCCTCATGTAGAGAAATTAAGGTTAGGAATTTATGTGCATATGTCTTTTTGCATTCAATCAAGATTACTAACCGAGGCCTTTCAGTTGTGAACAGAATGCCGCCAAAAAGAAAACTATTGCCTCCATCTCCTCCTCCTGAGGTGGACCCGGAAACTGCTGTATTTGCTACCTTGATTACTGACCAGTTAGTTGCCGTTATTCCCGACCTCATCACTCGGGTCATGAACAGTTATGAGAACGCCCGGTGCTACTAGAAGACAATCACGGGAACTGAAGGATTGGTGTAAGGGGAAACGAGCAAGAAGCGTAAGCGGTGTCGTGCTAAGAAACCAAAGGGCCCTGTAATCTACACGGAGGCCGTTCCACTTCGCCAAATGGCCATTACTCCGAAGCCAGAGGTTCATGAGCGCTATGATAGAAAAACCCCTCCTTGCTCTATGTGACAACTAGTACCAGATCGTCCGGCAATCCATACGGTATGTGTACTTACACCATTACTATGTGTAAGTAACTATGTGTAGATAACTATGTGTGTATGACTATGTGTGAATAACTATTTGATAAACAGTTGGGTGAACACAGGGCTCAAGAACAGTATATCAATTGTATGTATTTGAATGAAAATTTAAGTACAGAAACACAACAAATTACGAGAAATAACGAGGGTGAAAACAAATGACAAATACAAATCGGTTGCGATCTGATTTCCATAAATAACAGAAGTCAGATAACCGACAAATCAGTGAGAAAACAATGTGAAAGTAGTCATAACAAGGTGAAAACAGTTAGGATTAGTTGAGTCCGTCAGTGAGAATGAGCAATACAAACAGCAATTCAGTATCGTTTACGAATAATGAACCGACAGTGTGTTTGCGTGGGTGACGATTTATACAAACATATCTGTGGGTTTAACGTTCTGAACGGCAACTGAAAAATAGAAAACCAAATACGAAATTGGAACGTACGATCTTATTCGTATAGTTAGCGCTCTGTACGAAAACGCGCGTAAGTTACGTTTTATAAGGAAACGGCGAAAATAAACGATTACGAACGTTAAAATAATAAAAAAATAAAATAAAAATAATATTTATTAGGAATTACCACCTAAAAAGAATTTTATAAAACTATTTTAGTAAAACTACTCGTAATTAACGTTACGTAATGAAATAACGAGATTTAACGGTCTGATCGTGAATGAAACAGTAAAAATAAGTATAATATAATATTTTGCGTTTTTTCAATTTTGAAACTCATCAAAATAATCCAAAGAACCTAATTTACGTGTTCAATTATCTAATTACGCAACCGTAATAAAACGCGTGTAAAAATACTCGAAACCAACATCGATCGAAACCGAACATGCGGGTAAACATCCGGGGTATAAAACCCCCACTTTCTTCTTCTTCTTCTCTTTCATCGATCGAAACCAACATCGATCGAAACCTAAAAGTCCACTAGCTTAACCTTTGCATATGAGTGACTACACCTGTTCATCACATGAGAAAAACATGCATTTAAA
Source organism: Mikania micrantha (assembly GCA_009363875.1). Taxonomy (NCBI): domain Eukaryota; kingdom Viridiplantae; phylum Streptophyta; class Magnoliopsida; order Asterales; family Asteraceae; genus Mikania; species Mikania micrantha. The sequence goes on along the minus strand of CM018694.1, from coordinate 10,495,963 downwards.
CAAAGTCAACACTTGGTTTGTGAGTTCAAAATATAATAATTGAAAACCTTGATTTGTTCACATGCACAATCACAATGTTATTCTTGTTAGATGTATGATTTTGCCCCTAGTTTGCACTTGAGCATTCTACCATGTTAATGATCTCTTGTTGAATGATCCCGCAGTGTATCTAACCTTGTGCTGCTCAGGACAGCCTCAGATATCTAGAGTTGTTTCCATCTTCTCGATCCATTGGATAAATCCGACGGTTCCTTCACTGCCACTGAAGCTATGTGGCTTGCAACCTACAAAGTTCTTGTAGGAGTAGTCCTGATGATGGCGGGTGTTCCCGCTGCCTTCTCCAGATGACTTGGCGTTGTTGTTACTGTTGTTACTATTGATCCTGTTCATCGTCTCGGGAATCACATCCCTCAATTGACTGGTCAGCAGAGTGGCTAGTGCAATCGTAGCAGGATCCAACTGATGTGCAGGCGGTGGCGGAGGAGGAGGAGGTGGTTGTGTAGGAGAGTCAGCAGGTGAAGGTGTAGATGAGTGTGGTGCCAAGTCTTGCGGTGGTGGTGGAAGTATAGAAGGTGGTGGTCTTCTCGGCGGCATTCTGATCATAACCGAAAGAAAATCGGTTAGTGCAGTGATCAGATGCAGAAGACACATGCAAATAGAATCCTATGTCATATGATCTCTACATGAGGTTCCCTAGGTTATAGTCTAGGCCAAACCGTTTAAATAATATGACCTATATTTCTCTATAACCATGGCTGTGATACCAATCTATCACACCCCGAGCCGGCGGGAACGGATCGACTTTCCCGTCGGGCGGAAAGTTCTCGGGGCGCAATATCGTTGTGATAATCGAGATGATCAGATTGTTTACATAGCACATGAGATATAAATGAGAAATGCTAACATGACATCAATACATAATTACAAAGTTAAATTACATAGTCATTTTCATAATTTAACTAAATAATTCTACCAAAAGAATCACTGTGGCTTCTATCTTGTAACTGTACAAGATATACAAAATATGATTCACTGTTTTGTCATATCAAAAGTATGCAATACGAAATGAAGCTAGGTTTTCTAAAAGTCCACTAGCTTAACCTTTGCATATGAGTGACTACACCTGTTCATCACCTGAGAAAAACATGCATTTAAACAAAGTCAACACTAGGTTGGTGAGTTCATAATATAATAATTGAAAACCTTGATTTGTTCACATGCACAATCACAATGTTATTCTTGTTACTTGTATGATATTTGATTCAACCGTTCACCCAATGGCCTCTCAATAGTTATATTTACAAGTAATATCTCGTCCTAGTAGTTATGCTTATATATAGGGCATATGTAGGGGAACCAAGCCCCAGCCAACATCCCACCACATAACTACTAGAACTCCACAATACTTGCAATACAACTATCGATATCCATTTCCATTTCACTTGTTCATCTCATTTGTTGATCACCTGTTATCTCGTGTACAGAATAATATAATAATAAGTGTTTAGTTATCAAACCGAAGTATTGATAACACTTTTATGTATTAAGGATATTGGATTTATTAAATCTAGACCTTGTATTATTCTATTACTTGTGGGGTTAACTGATAGTCACTTTTAAATATTAAGAGTGTAAGTTAACCAATTGTTCTTTGTTCTCAATTTGAAATGCATAGAGCCTAAAAGGAATCCATTACAACCTTCACGTAATCAGGTTACAATGCATCTGATTTACCTCTATCGCATTGTATTCTCATAGACCTCAACAGAAGCTATTACCAGTAGTGGAACATGAGAGAAGATCAATTTCTCAACCTACTAGTCAATAGGATCCCGCTGGATTAATTACATTATCACTGCAGATTAATATCACCATGTGACGCTTTCCAGAACCTGACTTGTAGTCGCCCTGTTACCGGTCATACGTTACCGGCCAATTGAAATTACGAGCAACATACCGACCTACTAGCCGGAGGTTTGTCAAACCTATGGTACCACTATGCTATCGTCGGTTTAGTCACGTCAAACTAACTGGTTAGCGATTATAAAGGGGCTTACATGATCAAATTGCATAATTGGCACATGATTGAAATGATATAATACAACAGTTCAATGGTAATTAATTGTAATTGTGTTCATCAATGTTGTGATTCTCAATGTTATATGTTCTCATTGTTATTAACAAACTTGAATAAGAACTTGTCTTATTACATTATGTTAATTATTGTGTGAATGATGTTGTTATCATGAAGTTATATTATCATGATTATCATTCCTTGTTCCATGTTCTCCTGTAATATGTGTTGAGTTGTAAGCTAAGTGTTATAAGGACTTGTCCTATTACGCTTACTTAACTCTTGTGTTGAATGTTATTACAAAGATATAGATTATCTTTATAACATTCTTATGTTTGCCTGTGATTATCCCAATGTTTGTTCATGTAGGAATAACTAAGTGTTGTAAGATATAATTTTACAACTATGTTATTCTATTGTGTTGATGAGTTATGAAATTATATTATCATATTCATCTTAATTGTTCCTGTCATCTCATGATCATACAAGCATGCATACAATGATAAACGATAATAAATCAATTCAATATTATCTAAATCAAAGTATAAGCAAAATGTTAAGCAAAACTTTTAAATAAATAAAAGTAAGCATGTTTTTCAGCCCCGTGAGTTTAAAATCAGTTAAGATTGAAGAAAAGGGGCATATGAACTCACCTTGTTGTTGAAGTGGTTGACTTAGCTTAAATAAGAATGCACGCGCTCTTGTTTGTACTTGTTGTGTATTCACGATCCTGTGTTGTTTTCACGTTTTTTAAAATTTGTAAGTATAAGTCCTTGTGTGTGTTTGTGTATGTTGGTCCTAACATGGTTATCCCCCTTGGTTTCGATCCTCATTCGGCCCTTATGTCTCGTGATTAGCCTTGATTTACACTTAGATATTTATAAACCTTGTCATCATATGTTAACCATAGTGTTTGATAAAATCTTTGTAATTTAACCCAAATCATAGTTATAACTTAGGTTTAGTTTTTCAATCTTACCATGTTCTCTTCGTTGAACTTATCTTACCCAAACCGTTCCATGTACCCTAGGCCCTTCACGTTTTATTTTGATTTCAAGTGTTGGTCTACTTTTGACTCTAGATGGGCCGAATGAAGTGCACATGGGCCAAAACAATCCATTTATAGGCTAAACAGTGACATGGCCCGTGTAGTGGCCCAAAGGGATATGATTGGGTCGAATTAAGCTCATTGGGCCAAATGCTTTCTGTTGGACCTAGGCATTTGTTATTGGGCCTTGGGCATGCGTATGGGCCGTGTAACCACATTGGGCCAAGTGATAGGGTTTTTGCTGTAAATGGTTTTGACCGAGGATTACATGGGCCATTTAAGACTCTTGGGCCGAGGCTAGCCCAAATAGAAAAGGGTGGAACTATGGCGGTCGAGAAGCTAATGGTTGGGACCAGCTACATTCAGCGAACCTTATGGTTCGTGGTAGTATAGGTTCTGCTAGGTCTTTAGCAGCAACATGGTTCGGTGATCATGATGGCTAACAATAGGGTTCGGCTAGGGTTCCAGGGTTCGGCATACAGGTTCGCTGGTGGCTTGGTTCGGCGGTCAAAGGTTCGGCTGACCTCCATAGGTTTGGCAACATCACGAGGGTTCAGTGATTGAGCCGAGGTGATGAAGGTTCGGTGGGCTGTTAACAGGTTCGGGAAAGTCTAGCTTCGGCGAACCTCAAAGGTTCGTAGCATGCATGTCCGGCTGTGCAGGTTCGTGACCTTGCATGGTTCGGTGATGATGATGGAGGTTCGCTTGGAGGATGAAGGTTCGTGAATATGGTTTTGTAGCAGGGTTCGACTGATGTCACGAAGGTTCGTTGCTGATGCTGAGGTAAGGTTCGGCCACCTTAGCTTCAACCTAAAAGGTTCGGCCGCCATGCCTGTTCACGAACCAGCAAGTTTACCATCATCATCATCATCGAAACTCTCCGATTTTTAGGCTGCTTTCAGAGCTAGATTAGTCGAAGATGGTTTTCAAAAGATGTAGGGTTCTAAGGAAATAGTGTAGCATCGGGTGGGGTTGGTTGGGTCGAACAAGTGCAACAAAACCCTAATGTTTTGAACATTCATAGCTTCATACCTCGAATTTTGCTGGAGAAAAATCCAGATCCTTTGTACTTCTATGTAGAGGAGGTCGAGGGCTACGCGTGGACACCAAGAACGCCCGATTTCGTTGAGAAACGAGTGATATATGGAGCTTTGAAGGTTGATAATGGTGGTGAGAGGTGGAAATCCGGAAATCTTGATTTTGTACTTCTCATTTGATCTTTTTATACTCCGGGGTGTTCGGGTTCGTTTCGGTTGCTCGGTTCGCGTCTCCTTTGCGTTTCCGGGATGTAACGCGTATTTTTTTACAGTGTTTAAATAAAAGAAGTTATTTTAATTATTTTGATGAGTTTCAAAATTGTAAAACATTATTTATTTTATTATATTAATTTAATGTCGTTTGTGTCGAAATTCGTTTTCGTTTCGTCAGAACGCGTCACCATCGCGCGTATTCGTTCGAATCGTCACCCGAACCAACACGACAATGGTTTTGCTTTCCGACTTTTGTTTTCTACTTTTCAGTCATCATTTTAGAACGTTAAACTCACAGATATGTTTGTGTGAATCGTCACCCACGCAAACACACTGTCAGTTCGTTATTCTGAAACGACACTGTAATCTTGTTTTAAATTGTCTTTCCTCACTGTCGGACTCAACTAAACATCCTGTTATCACATTGTTTTCAAACTGATTTGTCGGCCATCTGATTCCTGTCATCTATGGATATCAGATCGCAACCGATTTGTTCTTGTTATTCACTTGAACACTGTTGTTTCTCTTGATTAGTTGTGTTAACTGTACTTAGGTTTTCACCTAAATACTAACAACTATTGTTTCAAATGAGTGTTGTACTTACGACATTTAAGTTTACACATAAATACGTACAACTGTTTCTTGTATTTTGAATTATGTTAGTACAAGTACTGTTCATAAACATGTATATACACACAGTAACTATTGAAAGTACACATTCCGTACGGACTTGCCGGCCATTCAGGTACTAGTTATCACACACTTAACTATAGCAAACGACCACCAAATTTCGCGTTCTTGGTGTCCAAACGACCCTCTCAACGAGTAGAAAATGGAAGTACAAAGGATCTAGTCAAAAACGAGCTCAATCGGACGTTAAACTAGAGAGAAGTCGGCTGAAAAAGGTTAGTTTCTCAAAATCCCGGTTTTGCATTTTTGTTAGAAATCCTACACAAAAACATCCATAAATTCTTCATTTCTTAGCCAAATCGCGCAAATAATATATCGAAACGATCGTCTCGATGAGAGGAAGCTTGTAGTACAAGGGATCGAGGCTGGTTCGAAGTATTTTGGCCGGAATCTTTGAGAGAAGGTATGGTACTGTAGAGTAATTTACTACATCATCTTCTTCATATGTAACTCGATTTTTAGCCATGAAACTACATTAGTTCTTCATCAAAATGAGTCCCTCATGTTGGGATTACACTAGAATAAGGATTTGGGTCATTGGAAATTAAGATCGGTGGATGAATGAGATCGTAGTGTCGATGGAAAGCCATAGTATCAACCGAAGGAACTCGTTAGAGTCTATGGTTGTTAACCGGTTGGTGTCCACCGATACTACTCATCTTGTTGCTATTAATACTAATGTGAACATATTTAAAAACTTATGTAAACTGTAAAACTAAGGACTTAAATATTAAGGAGGTAATCTAGAGCAATAAAATGGTAATGACAAGTAAGATTAGAGATTTCATAAAAATGTCAAACTTACTTTTGAACTTAGTTAATAAAACACATTCGTTAAATATGTATTTAACAAACAAAATCACTAAGTTTTCATAACACTTTACTTATGTTAATATGTTAAAGTGATAATAATCATCTTAAGTTAACACAAGGGTTTGACATGCAAAACCTAAGTTGAACTGACATATGTTAAGATTTCAAAATCTAAGAAACATTCTAAGATTTTAAGTTAAGTTGCAACATGTAAATCAAGAACAATCTAGTATATTAACACCTAATCTAGAGTTGGTTAAATGTTAGTATATTACACTAAAAGGAAACTAAGGCTAATCAAACAACAAACAACTACAAGTGTTAACCAACTTTAGGGTTAACACACACACATTAATAACTTATACTTATAAGTTATACATCATTGGAAACAAACACGGGATCATTAATATAACTTCAAGAACAACAATGAGCGCGTGCATTCTTTGATTACTTAGTCAACCACCACTACCAGGTGAGTTCATATGCCCCTTTTTATTAATCTGTTGGTTTTAACTGCGGGGCTGAGAACATGCTAAAACTTTTATTAAATGATTTAGTACACTGTATGGTAATAAGGCTTTTACTTTGTTATTACAACTGTATGCATTATTATGTAAAAGTTGATGATTGTGAGTTTATAACTATTATTTCTGTTAGACAATATCTACGATTACTAAGTGATAAAACTGTTATTCCTCTGTGATTACAACTGTAATTCTCATGAGGAAAACATGCTATTCCTATTGAATTATTTTATTAATTCTAAGGAAAATTATAACTGTTAAGTCTTTGGGAATAATTGCAGTTAATTCTAAGCGAATTGATCTGTTATACCTACGAGAACATGTGTGCTATGCCTATTGTATTGCTATGAGTTGATGGTTATGGGTTGAGAACTATAAGAACTCTTTTGATTTTTAGTCAGCCAATTCCAACTCTATCTGACACGGGTGATGAGAGTATGATAGTGTCTGCTAATTATCTCACCACTTCTATTTTGTGGACTGGCAGACTGAGAGATTGACCTCACTCATGTCATAAGCTGGTGACAGATAGTTGTGAGGTCTTGTGAAAACTAACGAATCCGGATTTAATTGAGGACATTGTGGTTTGCCTTTGTGGTGGCTGCAATATGGTCAATTCTATTCTGATCACCTATTGGGATATAACTGTGTCAGACTTGCTCTCACTTTCTAATCAGATGTGAGTAATAGTAAGTCAAAGAGTATACCACTCCTAATAACTGTGGTAACACCACCATTAATATCTGTGGTTATTCCACCATTTATAACTGTGGAGAATTGTTCTACTTAGAAACCTAACATGTTATGTTAATACCATGCTAATGTAATGGTTTGTCATATTGGAGATCTTGATTGTGATTAACTCTATGGGCGATGAAATGGATATCTATAACTACAATACATGTGGTATTGAGTTCTGTCAAGTGTGTGGTGGGATGTTGGCTGGGGCTTGTCCCCTACGTATGCCCTATATATAAGCATGCTTGACTGGACAATATCCTATCTGTAGATGTATTTATAGAGAGGACATGGGGATGAGTTAATGCCAAATGAGAATAACTAAGACTTGTGTAATACAAGATGTTGTGTAAATAACTCTGAAAGTTTTTAAATAACTAAACTTATGAACTTACCAACCTTGTTTTGACTTTGTTTAAATGCAAGTTTTTCTCAGGTGATGAACACGTCTAGTCACCAAGCATCAGGATTAAGCTAGTGGACTTTAGAAGAGACCTAGTTTACTTTTGTGATGTGCATATTTTGGATGACATAACTTTGAATCATCTTTTGTAAATCTTGTGTAGATACAAGATAGAAAACTCAATGATTCTTTTGGTAGATTTACTTAGTTAAATTACGAACACGTACTGTGTAATTTAACTTTGTAATTCTATGTATTGAATGTCATGTTAGTATTTCTCATTATATATCATGTGCCATGTAAACAATCTGCTCACTATGATTATCACTCGATATCGCGCCCCGGGAACCTTCCGCCCTACTGGAAAGTTGATCCAGCCCGCCGGCTCGGGGTGTGACACTCTAACTGCCAATATCACCACCGTGCTGAAATCCTATGCAGACAATGCACCCGTTGTGGTAAGACGGGCCATTGGGTTCATCAATGCAGATTTTTGATGGAATCAATATGTAAACAATATATTGGCAAGTTTCCTTTATGTGCCACGTGCGGTTTTCACCATGCCAAGAACAAGATGTGCAAACACTGTCTGAACTGCGGGAGGAAGGGACACTGGATGTGAGTGTCGAAGTCCCCCAACTCATAATCAGAAACCTGGTACCACTACATATCCTCTCCCTCGACACATCAAGGATTGCTATGTGTGCAGAACATCCGAACACTTTGAAAGGAACTGCCCCGCGAGGGTGTCTTCATCAGATCCTGCGCCTCGTGAGGAACTGCTTGCTTTACCAACTCCTGATGCACTTTTGGAGTTGGATGACTCCATAGGTATGCCTATTTCATCTTGTTGTGTTAAGTTATTCATTTGCGTGTTAGTTAGAAATATATATATATATATATATCATGTTGTGGTTTTAGGAGCAATATATTTAAGGTAACCGTAAACTAACTGAGTGCCAATTAGATAATAGGAATAGTAAGTTAAGAAAACCTTAGGCCGATTAGGTGCCAAGTAAATAAATAAAGTTAGGATGATTCTTAATTACAGTTTAACTACAGTAATTAGGGTGGAAACCTTATAGAAATAGAACATTAAAACCTGTAGGAATCCAAAGTGAGAAATCAAATCAGGGACAAATTTAGGAAATCCTTTACGCTGTGTTCCAGAGTTCACTAACGAAAAGAAGAGAAGAGAAAGGAAGGAAAAGGAAGGAAAGGAAGGAAAGGAAAAGAAAGTCAAATTTTCATATCATGTTCCCGAGTGGAGAGAAAAGAAGAGAAATTAAAAAAATAATGTGTTCCCAAGTTGAAAGGAAAAGAAAGGAAAGTGATAATTTGACAATTATACCCTTTAGTGTTTGTTGCTTTCTAATGATGATGATGATGATATTATGTGTGTATGTTCTTCTTGAATTCGTTTTATTTTTGATGATCGTTTTCTTTTAGTTTTTAGGTTATACACAGACAATTTGATCGTTTAACAAGGAAACGAATTGTGTGAGTGATTGGTTCTTCTTTTCCTTAGACGTTTCTTTTTGAATAATTCGAAGAATATTTCTTGCAATAGTTGATTGATTATTTTTGTTTGATTTTTCTGTAATGGTTTATGGGTGTTGTTGTTATCTGATATTGGATCAACTAGACTCTAATAATAAATTTTGCAAAATAAATTATATCCTCTTTGGTTGGGTTAAGCTTTGCCTGGGATTCTGAAAGTTATAAGATTTTGCATTATTGTCATAGAATATGTTTAATTTACATTTGAAGTTTAAAATGTTTCGTTTAACTATCAAACAGTTTATATTAATAATAATGGATTAAAGTGTTTGATAGAATTAAGAAAGACTTTAGCAAATCGTTGAAATAGTGACATAGTTCATGAGAAATTACATAATGCAATCGATATATTATGCTACCAAATATGATACTATATATATTTTATGATACTAAATATGAAAAAAACTATTTAATTGTAAAAAATTATAAATAAACTACTCCTCCAAGATTCATTACCAAAAAAGAAACATCCCAAAAAACCAAAAAACATGCATGTTTGTTCGAAATTACCAGGAAAAAAAGAACTACAATTAATAAAGCATAAAATTTTTCTTTTTACCCTCTCTTGAACTTGCTTAACTACTTGAACCCATCATATCTTTCAATACTCCCATACGTATCTGAAGAGGACAAGTAAACAATGTTCTTGCTTTTCCTTGATTAGTTGCCAAAAAATTTAAAGCCCTTGGTACATCATGGGATTCCAAACCCATGAGCTCTAATTCCTTATAAATTTCCTCACCAGTATACTCTTGATGATAAACTCTCTCCAATATTTTATTACCTTCTACAATAGGATTAGCCATATTAGCAATGCTAGTTATTAGCATTGAGTTTACCGCGTCATCATCATCTTAAAGCTTTCTTTTTTTACTTTTATATTTCATTGCATTTGAAGACTCCAAAGGATGAAAAGTCATAGAATCTAATACTTGAATATCATCATCATCATTATTGTATTCATTCTCTAGGGTAATTCATTGGCAGCTAATAAGTCATCCAATTCTTTAATTGTTTCCACTTTAATGTTGTCATTCTTCTGCAATCGAGCATTTCTTTCTTTAGCGGTTTCAGCATATGCACCAGATGCCTTGTCTTTTGCAAATAGTTCTAACATTTCATAATAGTTTGATACTTTTTTTGTCTTTAACATTACAGCGTCAGGCTTTGACTGTTTGACAAAAGAAAAATAATTAATAAGTACACATGACATAAATATGTAATAAAATAACTAAAACATTTACATCTATTAACTTATCCCATACTTCATCTTTTGCTTCAATTAGTTGAGTGTTGGAATTCCATGAAAATCCACTCAATGAAGTCCCCTGAAACATATCGTACCATTGAGAAAAATGTTCTTTCAATGTTTTTAAATGATTCTTCAAATGATTTTTGATAAAATTCATCTGAAGCTTTGTATTCAGTTCCTCAATCATGTTAATATACGCTTGTGAAGTAAATGTCCCATTAATACTGTTACCCTTATCCTTTTCCGTTATCATCGCTTGAACGAATATCTCATCCATGAAATCTGTCCACTTTAGTTGTTCCTTTTTACCTGCATTTCCAATTATTTCTTGTTTTCTCTTATTGAGATTCTACATGAGAAAATTAATAAAACAAACACACATTGTGAGAATAATTAAACACATAACTAGTAAATGTAGTAAGTATGTTAAATGCAAATATTAAATAACATAAATAACTTTAAACACGAATCATCATTACATTGTCAAAATGAAATAGTATAATATACGATTCTATAATTATTTTGACTTATCTATTTCTTTGTTTGGATGCATCAAATAAGCAGTACACATTTCATTTGCAATTGAGTTTCTTAGTTGGTCTGCTCTGGTAATACCCTCACGTGTGTCTGCTGAATTATGATGATCTTCTTCTTGTGTTGCATTTAAGACCTCATGCATGACCTCATTTTCAAGATCTTTGTCACGATCTTCCTCTAGTAAAAAGTTGTGCAAAATACAACATGCCAAAAAATATCAGACTGTGTTTTACAAGAGTAAAATGGCTCTGTTGTACTTCTAATAATAGGAAACCTCTTCTTTAAGACACCAAATGCTCTTTCAATTGCATTACGTAATGATGCATGATGAAGGTTAAATAAATCCTTTGAATTCTCTGGGGCACGAGTAGAGTACTATTTCAAATGATACCTAACACCCTATATGGAGTCATTAGCGTAGTCGTATGAGGCAAACCCGCGTCTGCTAAACAATATCTACCTGATGGAATTACTAGTTTGTCATCCCTAGTAAGTGCATTCTTTATTATTCTTGAATCCGATGCAGTACCCTCCCAACCAGTTAAAACATATGTAAATTTTAAATCAAAAGTACAAGCAGCCAACACATTTATTGTCCGGTTTCCCTTACGACCTCGATATCTGGGGGCATCTTTATTAGCTACTTTGACACGAACATGTGTTCCATCAATTGCCCCTATACAATTCTTAAAAAAAGGAAAAAATCTCCTTTTTTTCTTGAATTTCTTTTGGGACAATATCACCTTTAGGTTGTTGAATATAACGACTTTCTAAAGATATAATTGCTCACAAAACTTTATGGAGGCACCGACTAGTTGTTGATCCAGAACGACGGTATATCCAAGATGCAAATCGATTTCTCAAATCATTACGTACTATATGTAAAAATCTTGCAACTTGCTCTTCAAGAGACATGCGTTGAGTAGATCGAAGATTACCGTCACGTTTAAGATGTTACATAATTTCATAAAAGCTTCCTGACTCATTCGGATAAGTTCACGACATTTACAACTTTTTGAAAGGTCGTGTAACATCTCTTCTCGAGCTACTCGTTGTTGTAAAATTTCATCTCTAGTAGGAAAATTGCCATGGTTTTTTATTGACTGTCTATGTCGTGTAATTAAAGCAACCAATAGGCAAATCAAGTTAATTACTTGCAATTGTCTACCTTGCACAACATGAGCTATGTTCAAAATCTGATGATCCATTGTAACTTTATTTGCTGTTAAGAATTATTAATTGAGCAGCCAATTAGATGTGTTAGGATTAGCCACAAAAACATTTTAATCATTGATCAAATCTGAACTTGATAAAAGCATGCAATTGTTCCTCAAAAATAAAATTATACATATTAATTTTTACTTACCTCATAAGGCATGCAATACAATTCTTTTTTATTTTTAAGATTTAGAAGAAGGTTGGACTTGGGTTTTAAAAAAAAAAATTCTTCTAATCTTATTACTTCTGATATGTTCACTTACTCTTGTTGTTTACTTGTTCATAATCTTGTTTCTGCTTAAGATCACATTCTGTTGTTTAACTGCCTCCATATTATTGCAATTTTGTTGTTTAAATGCCATCATATGGCCATATTATATTACTGTATTTGTACTTGTACTTGGACTTTTATATTTATTTATAAAAAGTTAAATCTAATTACGTTGTGTGAGTCATGATGGGTGTAGTTTTAAGGAAAATCGGTTTGGGTATAAATGGGCCATCTTTCAACATCTTTCCCTTTTAGTTAATTTTATCTTACCTGTGTGACATATTTGACATAGAAAACTTTACAACCCGTTTATGAGTAAATGGATTGTAATTGACATATATACTAAAAGATGATTCACAATTAATATGACAGCTTTTGTTTTATAAATTGACATCCTTCGTGAGGTTTTTTTGTACAATTTATATATGGACAACTTTTTTGTTTTATAAATTTGCCAGTCAAACATAGACTTGATAATCGACTTGCAGGTCGCTTTTAACTATAATATCTTCTTACACAAATTTCTTTTCTAATTTGTTGCTTGTATCTTACATCTGCATATAATCTTGTTTCTATGCAGTTTTATACATCTATTTTGGTTTAAGCATTTTATCAAACATGTGGTGTGCATTATAATTCTATCACTTAAACATGATCAATATCAAACTATACTATCCACATAAAAACAATGTGTTGCATAATTGATAATATGTAAAATAGAGAATCAAAAAAATTAAAAGCAATATTGGGATAAAATAGGGCATACTTGGAGGTATTTTGTAGAACCAATTGAAAGAATGATGATGATCGAAGTTTATCTCGTCAAATGCTGATTGGAGAATACCAGATCGTTGAAGATGCAACGTCAAACAACCTGATGTTGTTGATTGCAAATCGTCGAAGATAGAGATGGCTGATGTTGTGCAGATCGTTGAAGATGGAGATGGTTATGGGTGAATATGATTGTGCGTAATTTTTTTATAGGGTTTGGAGGTTACTTTTGTAATTTGGAAGATCCATAATTTGATATGGTTCCTTTCTCCCCAAATCTCTCCAATTTGAACGGATTGAGATAAGCCCCAATTCTCCTTTCTATTCTCTTCTTTTCTCCCAACTTCCTTCCAAAAAAAATCTGTGGAACACGATTTTTTTGTTCTTCTTCCCAATTCCTTTCCCTTCCTTCCTAATGTGGGACTCTGGAACACAACGTTAATCAATTGAGACTAGGTTATTTTTAAGTAACTTAGCCTTGACTACCTGGAAATCTACGGATGTGATTCTCGAGAATCTATCGGGAATTTCCCCTTACACATTTGATAGAGTTTCAGGGTACTAATACGTCTGTAGTAATATCATTCTAAGATATTCATACAGACCAACACATTTTGAACAATAGGAAATGCAAAATTTAGTGAGTAGACTGTTACTTCAAATCTAGACCTCATAGAACTTGAGTTACCTAATTTCGAGAACTCTGGTTCTAGGATGTTAAGAAAGAATGAATGTTAGAACGGTACTAAGATCATAGCTAATCTAGATAAGTAGACCAGTAAGAATCAGTGATTACTATTGAGTGTGAAAGATCAACATGAATGACTATGACAAGGTAGTTATTCACTATTATTGATCAAGAATAGACTTAGCATCATATCCAAAATCTCGGACAAAGAAGTTCGAGATTGCAACTAGGATCATAACCCTAGTCACCCTTGATAGGGAAATGACTAATAGTCAAAACAGTTGCGTTATTTAGAGATTTAGTATTGGAACTAATTGAATTATGTCACCTTGTAGAGTTAATAAAATCCACATGATATAATCATGTCGGATTAAACTTATGGGTAATATCATGAGAGTGATAGCCCAACATCATTCAAACAAGGTTAGTAGAGTTGCCGACACCTTTAGACGGATGATGTAAAACAAATACATATGTAAGGAAGATGATGAGCAGTAACAGGTGGATTGGGTAGAAAGAGGGTTAATGTACATTACCTCGGAGATGTGCATGGGTTTACCTCAAAGGTAAATCATTACCCTTATCATAACAGAGTTACCATATTCTTTAGGTAGTTCTCTCCAACAAATAAGGCACACCTCCAAATCTAAGAACAGATCGAAAGGTGGTTTAGTATGTATAAGGTTATACTGAGATAACCTAGGATACACTATACATGACCTAAACACTACAAGAAATTGGAGGGTTTACCCACACATAAATTACCCGCACATATAATTGTGTAGTTAAATACCTAAACATATTTATATTCGTGTATGTAATAGTTGATGATATCATTTCATAATGACTAACACTTAATATGTGTTGTTAATGCGTTTTACCTACACTTAACATTGGTGGGAAATTTTCTTCCCAAAATTCAGAAACAATTAAATGATTAATTAGCAACACATTTGATATTTTTATGTTAAGTGTAGGTAAAGTATCTACACATATGTAAAAAAACTAAAATATGTGTGGGTAATTGATTATGTTTACCTACACATAATATTTGTAAATATATATGTAGACAAATTTAGTAAATAAATTTTACTTTATTTTTGAAAATGACGTGGCAAAATATATATCTACACATATATAATAATGACCAATATGTGTAGATAAAAATGACATGACATGGAAATAGATATTTAAAATAAAATTAAAACCAATACATGTTTGTATATGTGTAGGAATTTAGGGGTTCGTTTAGAATCGTTAATCGAATCGTATACATATCCGAAAAAAATCGAACTGAATTGTGAATTCGGTTTTCGTTTCGATTTCTAACCGTATTCGAATTCCAAAGTCGGTTTTCGATTCTGTTATCGGATTTGTTTTTTATTCTAATTCGGTTTGTTCGGTTTAAATATGACATTGGGAATAAAAATAACTCAAACTAGGGGTGTTCAGAACAACAGAAAATCAGCCAAAATCTTAACTAAGCCATACCCATAATCGAAAAAACCGAAACAAATTACTAATCCATTTTTTGGTTTGCTTATGAACCGTAATCTGAATTACTTAATTTTACAAGGTGTAGATACAAATTGATGGGCCTTGGCTTCCTTGATCATGGTGCGAGGACCTAGGCCCTTGTTACTGTGGCTTTTGAGACTACATGCCTCATATATATACATTTTCAAAAAGATTTCTGTCATCGCTAGGCATAGTGGATTTTTCATGGCTCCATGTTCGTCATGCGAGTTGGAAGCTAAGGGTGCAGCCTTGGCCTATCAGAATCATAGCGAAGACTACGAAGGCATGCCAATGCCCATGTTTTCGGCCCAAATCACAAGTTGGTTCATGACATATCAATGGCATTGATTGATTGTTAAATTCAACTATAATCTTTTGGTAATCGAAGAAAATCTTGAAAGGCACATGATATAAATCTAAGCATTCTTGTATCAATTTTTCCACTCCTCTCTCATATTAAATGTTTACTTTTTTTTTATAAAATAATAATATTAAATACTTATAAATTACACTATTAATATACAAAAAAATCTTCTTATTAATAAATGCATTTAAAAAGAAAATTGTTATAAAATACGAACATTTTCTAAAACAAGCATTTTTTAAAAATACAAAATAATTTAAGAATTGTATTTTTTTTAAATAAAAGCTTTATAAAAACAATATTTATAAAAAATGATAATAGAACTAAAAATAATCAAATTCAGACTTATTTAATATTTTTTATTTAACTCATCTAATATAATAGAATTAAGCTGGTTGTTCCCTTTATTTTATTTAATATAACGTTGTTGGTAACCAAAATCACAATTCACAACCTAATACCAGTTCCCTCGAAAAATTTGGAAATTTCGACTTTTCCCTTTTGGCCTTCATATTCGCAGCATCAACCACACGATATTCACACGGTTGTGTAATGCGCTATTACCTGTTCCATCGTCCTATTGTGCTCTCAGTTCCATTGCAAGATGTTAGTTTCGTGATCCAATTTGCAGTTCAAGGTTGGTGCTTTCTCCATTTTTAATTTCCTGATTTTGTTTCCCTGTGTCACCTTCATCGATTATACGTTCCCAGTGATTAATGTTTAAAATTGCCTTTTTTTTGCGTCTGTTTTTGGTGGATTCGCTGCTCTAGTGTTACTATCAACCGTGTACTTTAATTTCTACTGATTATGTAGATATCAAATTAACATCAAACATCATTCTGTGTATTGACTAATGTTTCCGTTTTTGTTATTCTCAATCTTTTTACAGGAATATGGAATTGAGAATCTAGATCATTTATAATGAGCCATTAAGCTTAATTGTAAGGAATGCACACCAAGTGTTTGCTGAAAGGTATTTGTGATTTTTTGTTGTGTTTGCATCAATTTCTAGGCCTGGTTACTATTTGCTCTGTTTTTTGTTGCTTTCTATGGGTTTGACCTGGTTACAATTTGCTTTGTTTTTTGTTGTTTTCAATATGATGGATTTTACATGTGCACTTACATAGCGTAACTTAGTTACTATGTTTTTTTTTTGTTATTTTTTCTGTGTTTTGTTGATTGAGTTGCCACTAATTGTGATTTGGAATTAACATGTTATAATTGACTAATTTGGTTGATCATATCAATTTTATTGATTCTATCAATAGAAGGCATTCCATCAGTTGCTAGCTAAGGACAATAAATTTTATTGATTCTTTCAGTTGCAGATAAGCGATGCAAATTTAGATTGTAGTGAAAGGTTGAGATCTGATGATCAAAACCTAGAGTCGCGAGAACCACATATTATAATTACATGGGGTGTGACAGATTGTGGAGCAGAACAACAGTTCTAGACGAAACCAGATGGAGTTATCTACTACCAGGATCGCGTGTGGATTCCTGCGTTTGATGAACTGAGGAAGCTTATTTTTGATGAAACTCACAAAACTAGGTACTCGGTACACTCGAGCGCCGATAAGATGTACCAAGATTTATGGGGATTTTATTGGTGGCCGGGAATGAAGAAAGATATAGCCGAGTATGTCGGTCGATGTCTGACATGTGCGAAGGTTAAGGCGAAACACCAGAAACCGTCAGGTTTACTGGAACAGCCCGAGATTCCGCTCTGGAAGTGGGAACAAATAGCTATGGATTTCATTACCAAGCTACCCTGCACTTCTAGGGGTCATGTTACCATTTGGGTTATCATAGATCGATTAACAAAATCTGCTCATTTCTTGCCAATGCGTGAAACCTTCACGATGGATAGACTGGTGAGATTATACATCCATGAGATAGTGGCGCGTCGATGTACCGTTGTCTATCATATTAGATCGAGATATCAGATTCACATCAAGATTTCGGTAGTGGTTGCAGAAGTCACTAGGGACGAACTTGAATTTGAGTACAGCTTACCATTCACAAATGGACGGTCAAAGCGAACGTACTATACAGACCTTCGAGGACATGTTGCGAACATGTGTGTTGGACTTTGGTGGGAATTGGGATTCCCATTTGCCACTGATAGAATTCTCCTATAACAACAGTTACCATAGTAGCATCGGATGCGCTCCATTCGAGGCGCTTTATGGTAGAAAATGCCGGTCACCGATATGTTGGACCGAGGTAGGAGATAACCGAATAACCAGGCCAGAGCTTATTCAGGAAACCACTGATAAGATCTCTCAGATACAACAAAAGTTACAAGCAACACGAAGCAGACAAAAGAGCTATGCCGACAAACGACGCAAGCCGTTGGAATTTCAAGTGGGAGACCGTGTCATGTTGAAGGTATCCCCATGGAAGGGTTTAGTTCGTTTCGGAAAGAAAGGCAAATTAGCACCTCGATATGTTGGACCGTTCGAAATCATTCAACGAATTGGTCCTGTTGCGTATAAACTGATATTACCAGATGAACTCAGCAGTGTGCACGACGTGTTTCACGTCTCAAACATTAAGAAATGTCTTGTAGACGAATCACTTGTCATACCAGTTGAGGAAATTCAAGTGGACGAACAACTGCATTTTATCGAAGAACCTTTAGAGATAATGGATCGCGAAGTTAAGCAACTAAAGCGAAGCCGTAATCCAATTGTTATGGTTCGATGGAATTCAAAGCGCGGACCA
Organism: Mikania micrantha; assembly: GCA_009363875.1. Taxonomy (NCBI): domain Eukaryota; kingdom Viridiplantae; phylum Streptophyta; class Magnoliopsida; order Asterales; family Asteraceae; genus Mikania; species Mikania micrantha. Next base: position 10,477,517 of record CM018694.1, on the reverse strand, counting down.
GAATTTACTTGGGAACGCGAACATCACATGAAGTCCAAGTATCCCCACCTGTTTGCAGAGGAAGCTGTACCTGATAACGATTGTTAAATTTCGGGACAAAATTTCTCTAACAAGGAGAGACTGTAACATCAGTGCCGGAACCGTAGCCAGAACAATAAAACGTACAATAGATCAGTTACGAACTAGGTATATTACATGTGTATTATTGTCATTTGATGTTTAATACGAAACTATTACAGATCTATTTCAGAAACATATTTCAAATCCATGGTTTAACAGTCAGAATCATATCTGACAACACAGAACTGTTATATGAATGTTGGTTAGGATTTTATTATTTATAAACGTATGTGAGATTGTATAGAACCAAACAATAATGGATGTCGTTATGTGAATATTAAACCGACGGAGTATTCGTGTGGGTGACGATTCGCACGAATATATCTGTAAGTTTAACATTTTGAACTATATGTAATAATTAGAGATCATATTGGAAAGTAACGTTGTCGTCGTGTTCGAACGGGTGACGATTCGTATGAATACGCGCGAAGACGTTACGATCCGGTGAAACGTTAAATAATAATAAACGTTTTCGGAACCTTAAAAATAATAAAAGATATTTACTTAATTTATTAGGAATTACCACTTTAAAAAGTTTTAAAATTTCTATCTTTATAAAGTTACGTAATGTAACGAAAAAAGACGAAAATGACGCGCGAAACCGAAACCGAACGCACCCGAACATACCCGGGCTATTTAAACCAAAAAACCCCACCTCGTTTCCTTCTTCATTTGCAGCTTAAGACCCTCCCCCCTCAAAATCCCGGTTTTATCCCCGACCATACCTCCTCTACTTCAAACCTTCATAACTCTCTCATTGCTCCACCAAATTTGACGATCTTGTAGTCAAAACGACCGTGAGAACGAGAGGAACAATGCAGCACAACTGATCGGAGCTGAAACGGACCGAGTTGGTTGCAGTTTTAGAAAGAAGATACGGCAGAGGAGGGCTTTTCACTATCCGGTAAGGTAAGCTTCTAAGTCGTCGTTATCACTTCAAATCAGTTAGGATAAACACTAAAACGACTCTAGAAACATGTAGATCGTGAAGAGATGAAGAAATAGAGCTTTGAATCACCAAAAACGGACCAAAAAGGAGCTCAAACTAGCTGATTTAGTGGCTGCCCTTGTTTGGTAAGTTCTTGAACGACCAGCAGCTATTTCAGTCGATTTCTGAGCTGTAAAAATCTAGGATCTTGAACCAAAACGAGTTAGGAAGCTTAGGAACACATTATATCGATTTGGAGCTAGATATTGGCAAAAATCGAGGGGCTAAGGGGCTGTCAAACCTGCTGTCGACCACAACAATATGAGCAGGACCTGGACCGTTGTCTTATCGATATTACTGGACTTATGGCCATCGATATTGCTGTTGGTTGTCAGGATTAGCTAAATTTAGGTCTCCCAGGTACCCAGAACTTGGAACCAACCAAAACCAGCAAGAATTGAGTTCATTAGAAAGGTTTGAACATGGGTTAGTCGATTGTGAGCCATTAGGATTTCGAAGTGTTTAAACCGGTTGTGTTGTTCATCGAAACTAAATTTTTCAAACTAAAATCTTTTCGAAACTAATCTAACACTTAAACAAGTGTTTCATGTAATCAATTGGCCTTAAAACACCTAAGTTTGCTTAATAAAATACAAAGCAAAATTGTTAACATCAAAAATGGTCCAAGTTGACTATTTTGAATTGTTAGCCGATTTTAGGATCATCGAACTTAATAGTTTTCAACTTTCAATATTTCTAAATCATTTTAAACATATCAATTCAATTTTAGTCATCAAATGGGGCTATCACCCATGGGTTGTGAATGATAAAAAGGTTAAGGATCAAGGATAGTTAATTAGATAAAACTTAGTATGTTAGCCAAATGGATGCAAATCAAATACAAAGGTTTTCTAGAAACAAATAAGCTAAGTACATTGAGAGTGTCAAACAAACTAAAGCACTAAGGGAGAACATTGGGGTCAAAGAAACTAAGTATGAATGAGTTGGCTATATGAGTCAACACTTAACACTTAGTAGTTTCATGACATTGTATGACCAACTTAGATTGTTCAAATTTGAAAGATCTAATGTAATGTATACACACGGATCAACATTGTAACAAAGATCTAATGAGGGACTTGGAGTTAATCAAGTAAGATTAACTTAAGTTCTAACAAGTTTAACTTATACTTTTCATAAAAATAACTTATGTTTTTACTAAAATATAATGACTTATAAATTTCTCCTATTAAAATGTTTTCAAAGTAATTTAAGTGATTTCTAAACTTAATATATTGCAATTTAAAAAGGATTTTTATAAATGATGGGTTATTTAAAAAGTCGTGTATTTTATTAGTATAAACCTTATGTAAATAAGGTTTAGTTGTTAGTAACTAAGGGATAAGGGTTCATAGAGAATATTTAACTTAGAATAACTTAGATAGTTTATAGCAAAACATTAGTAAGTATATAGGACACGTAGTTGCACACCAAGACCAACACCCTATATACGTCAACTCTAAATACTTATAGTATTCGAATAATAACAAATCAACACAGGTGCTGAAGATACCTAACTTACAACAAACGAGCGCACATATTTTCTTGGTTTAATCATAAGAGCTACAACACAGGTTAGTTTATTGCCCCTTTTCTAAACATTTTTGTTTTACAAACGCGGGGCTGAGAAGCATGCGTAAATTATTTTCCTTGGATTATATTTACTTAAATGCTTTTACTTCATATATGTTTTCATTGAATAATTATTAGCCTAGATTTTTTCTAGGTAAACTATTTGCAGGTTTTCAAAATGGGTTGTTTATTCATCAAGAATAGATAACTATTTTAAATCAAAGAATTATTTCCATTAGTCGATTTTCAAAGAATTAACGATCTAATTCAAAGAACTGTTTTCAGTGGGGTGTTCAGCGGTGTGTTTTCAAAGAACTAAAGATGTATTTCAAAGAACTGTATACAACGATCTATTTTCAAAGAACTATAGAAATTAGTACAGAGAACTGTTTTCGACGATCTATTTTCAGAGGAATGTCTGGGAAATATTCAAAGATAACATGTGCCAAAGAACTAACGATCTATACGAACAAGAACGAACTATGGAAATCTAGACGAACTATAAAATCTAATACATCAAAAGATGTCCTAGCTAGACTGATTGATTATAGGTCGCATGTTTGATGATATTTACAGATTTCCTCAACTACTAAGAACTTTGATTGCTAGACTAGTCTACTCGAGTATGACCAAGGCCCAATCATTAGGTCTTAGATTTTATTAAATGTATATATATTTGTTTATTTAAGCATTTTAACTTAATGTTTCTACAATTGCTATGGCTGTTCATATGTATGTGATGAGCTTAAGGAATCAAGAGAATTTCCACATTTTATTGAAACTAACAAGAACTAAGAACTAAGAACTAAGAACTAAGAACTAAGAACTAAGAACTAAGAACTGGTGTGTTGATGATGAGGAAAGAAAAGCTTAATTATCATTAACAACAATGTACTATGTGGTTCGGTATGTGGTGGGATGTCGGCTGGGGCTTGTCCCCTACGTATGCCCTATATATAAGCATATTTGACTGGATAGTATAGGTGGTTGTTGGTGAGGTTAAGGTTGTCATTCGGACAGGTTTTGTACAAATTCATTTTCAAACGAAATTATATGAACTCACCAAGCATGTGTTGACTTGATCTTTTTGCATGACTTCTCAAGTGACGAACAGGTTAACTAGGAAGTTCGTGCTTTTGACTAGGTTGCCCAGATAGCGGACCTAACATTTTGGACGTGCATATTTTAAACATCATTATACATATTATTTGGTACATCTTGTGCAGATGCAAGATGGAAAATTTATGACGTCATTAGCCGATTTACATTGTTAAATTATAAACAATACTGGTGTAACTTAACTTTGTAATTCTATTTCATTTAGTGTTTTCTCATTTTATATCATGTGCAATGTAAATAATCTGATCACTCCGATTATCACCCCGATATCACGCCTCGGGACTATTCCGCCCGAAGGGACATTCGGTCCAGCCATCCGGCTCAGGGTGTGACAGGTCGACTCCTTGGGAGTACCTATTGATGGAAGAGGGGCTCTAAGAGATCACGAGCGAAGACGTGTCAAAGTGAAAGCCCATGGGATTATTGAACGTAAATCTGTGCATGATGATTCATGAGTTCAATTCCATTTACGTGCCATATTGCTGGGTCTCAGCCTAGCTGAAGCCGTCCAATCGGATAAGAATGATTGAGTCACATAAAAATAAAAGTAAGTCCGATTGTGTATACGTGCCATACACTGTGTTACACCCTAGTTGAAGCCGTCCATTCAGATGAGGATAAGCTAGCAAAATACAAAAATAAAATAAGTTCAATTCCATACATGTGCCATACACAAGGTTGCAGCATAGTTGAAGACATCCATTTGGATCGAACGAAATTCTCAGTCAATACATTTCACACACATGCCATATTGCTTTGTAAAGACCTAGTTGAAGCCGTCCATGACAACTTGTTGAACTTGAGAATGTTGTTAAAAGAAAAATGAAAAAATATAATAAATTGGAATCTTATAGAATCTATGATCCTAGGTATTAAGTTATGCAAAGATGAGTTATAAGCTAATTTTGACCTTTACAAGTTGTCTAGAATGGGTAACTCAATCAGAAAATATGATTGATCACTGAGATGTTGACAGACTAAGTATGGTATGGTTTAAAATGGACAATCATATCAGTAGTTGCATCATAAAACCAATGTGTCATAGGTGTAACATTCAAGGATGCTCAAATGATATGTTTTGGTATATATATATTCCACTTTCCTGAAAGATTACTCACAAAAATATGTGTTTTTCCTGTTATAGTTTAGTTGTACAGTTTCTTCTTATCAGAAAAATACAAAAATATTTTTATTTTTCTCTCTATGTGATCATTTGCTAGTTCAGTTGTTCAATCGTGTCTCAAGATTTCATCAAACCAGACAAACTTTGTAATTTTCAATCACATCATGGATAGGATGTCAATATTTAATGGTTGTTGTGTCTGAGTGCTTATTCGTGTCAAACTGCCAAAAAGTTCAAGAGTTTTGACTCATTCGTACAAATGAATCATCTTGGATGTTCATTCACGCGAATGAATCAGAAAAATGAATGGCTGGTTCGCATGAATCTCTTGGATGAATGGTTCACAAATACGAATGAACCTTCGGCATGAATGAGTCTTGTATTTAAATCATCTCATTCGTTCGAAAGTTCATTCGTTCTTAGTTCTCCTTCGTGAACTGTGTGTGAGAACCCATTCGCCCAATCAACGTTTGTCGATCATCATCGTTATTTTCAGCCATTAACTTGAGTTGTTCTGATCATAAAAGGTTTATTGATCATTTCAGGTACATGAGGAAACAAGATTCACCGACTGTGAATAGTTTTAAGGCCAAAAACCGATCGAAATTCTAGGGTTTTAGTGTTTGGACCTGTAGCAATCAAATAGGCCACAAAAATGGGTTAAAATTGACCTAAAACCTGTCGTAATCATTTAATTGAACTCGTCTGAACATAATGTTGCAATTTTTATTGTTTGATTGTGGATTTTTGAAAGTTAGGGTTTAAGAACCTTCGGCTGAATGAATGAAGGCTCATTCGTGTGATTTTTCATACAAATGAACTCATTCTTCATTGCGTTTTAACGAATGAACTCACTCATACGGTTGAGTTTGAGTTGGCTTATCATTCGTCTGCTGGTCTCATTCCTGCACTAGACTCATTCGCTTAAGGGTTCATTCGTGAATAATTTTCCTTGTGTTTGAGTCATTCGCACAACGGAAACCAAGTGTTAATAACTATTCAACTGACTTCATGGCTGCTAATTTGAACTGACTCGTTTATTCTATTTTGATTGCAGAATGTTTAATCTCAGAGCATTTTTAAATCACGACATCTGTGCTTACCTCGATATATCTACCAAGAATGTTGCTAACTTTGCTGAGATTATCACCTTTCTTAGACGTTCTCGGATCTTTCCAGCAATCTTTACCATGCACGTACCTTATCTATCACATTAGAAGTCTTTCTGGGAATCCGCAGAGATCGATTGCAGATTTGAGCCAACTGTTATAAGAGGGGTAGTGGGAGGTAGAGATGTTGTGGTGTCGGCTAAACATGTCAAGAGAAGATGTGGCTTTCCGGACATGCCAAATCATCCTCAGCTTCTAGATAAGCACCTAGTTCGTGGTTGCTTTTTAAGGCACAAGTATGATGCGGACTTAACTGTGGGAGTCCTTAATAAAGCTTTTCTCAGTTCCTCCTTTAAGCATCTTTGCCATGTTCTAATTCACTTTTGGGAACAAGGCGTGGAGGCTTTAATGAACTCCGAGAGACTCTTCAGTCTGCCTTCGTAGCACTTATTCTAAATATTCCCTTCAACTTCTATGAAATGGTTTTCACTCATATGAAGGAGAAAATAAGTTCAAAGGGAGATAAGAAGTACATGATGTACCCCATTTTTCTTCAGATGATTTTTGATGCTCAACTGCCTAATATTCCCAAGATTAACACTGATATTATCCGGTTGGAGCACATGACATACACTACGCTCAACTGTAACATCATTGTATTTCAGGTATTTTCATTACATATGTATATGTGTATTGATAGAACCTGATATGAAAATTTGATACTTTTTGATTGAATTGATGATATTATCACTGGTATGCATTACTGAAAACATATGATTATGCGCGTAAACCATGTGAAAGTTTAGTTTGGAATATAACTGGATGGAACAACAGAGTTTATTGCAATTAAATATATGTGATGAAATATGGTTTTGGATGGAATGATTAAGGGTTAATGGTTTGGTAAACTGATAATTAATAAATATAATAAATAAAACAATGAAAGTGATATTAAAAAGAATTACGCGATGGTAAGGTCACGAATATGAATAAAACGTGAATGTTATTTCAGAAATATTAACCTAATAGTGTATTCGCATGGGTGACGATTCACACGAATACAATTATTAGGAATAATATACTGAAACAATATTACATAAATCGTAAATCAAATTGAAATACGATACGAGCGTTGAATTCGAAAAAGTGACGATATTTACGAATTCGTACGTAAGTAACGCGTTTCGATGAGATAACCGAAAAAATATTTTACGATAGTAAATTAATAAAAAGAGTTTTATAACGTTTATTAGGAATTACGACCTTAAACAAATTAAATAAAATCATTATATTTAACGAAATCACTTTATTAAACGTTTCGTATTTTAAAATATAATATACGTGAAAACCGATCAATTTAAATTATTAACGAATGAATAAACGTAACAATGGGAAACGATTCAGGTTATAAAAGGGTTGGATCACTCTTTCTCCTTCATTTCCAACTTCCATTTCTCTCTCTAAAACTTCAAATCTGGCCACACTCTCTCTCTCTAACTTCTCTCACTCGTTTCTTAACCATTTCGAGTGATTCTTGTTGCAAATCGATCGTGTAATCAAGGAGAACACAAACCCAAGATGTTTTTGAGGTTTTGAACTAGTTTTGAAGGTAAATTGTGTGAGTTACTTTTTGGTTTTTGGTTTTTCATCCATATAGAAACCGATCATCATCACCACTTTTGTAAAACGTTTTCCATCTCCACAAAACCCTTAATCGAGCCTACATGTATGAGTTGAAGCCATGGAAACTGACCTGCAACATGGTGGATCGGACATGGCAGCTGGAGGTGAAGTCTCCATCGATACTTACAGTATCGATGGAGGGCGGTCGAACCTAGTTAACTTAGTCGATATTAAGGAGTTTTGATGGTGATGAACGAAAGTGTTAGCATCGGTGACCATGAAATAACATAGTATTGATATGGCTGAGTAATGCATCGAACCTGCCCTCCGACATTGCTATTATCGATGGGGTGACCATCGAAGATGGCTGTATCGACAGGGAGGGTTATGGAACTTAGAATTTGGTCGACAGTATGTTAACAATACTAAGTTCATCGATATTAGTTGAGGATTACCCATCGAGATTAACATCGATACTATCCTCGTACTTGGCAGTTTCGATGATTCTATAGTATGTCGAACATGTTAATATCGACAGCCATAGAAGCTGTCGATACTAACTCCACACCCCAACTTCGATATTATATTGTTCGGGTCATCGATACTAGAAGCTGGTTGTCGATCTTAAATCTTAATACTAGGAGTTGAATATAATTAGAATTGATGGGGTTATAAAACCAGAAATTAGCAAACTTAATAGGTATTTTAAACTACATTCATGCGTGCAAAAATGGGAATAAGATGGTCACCTTTTTCACAATATATCAATACACTAATGAATATACATCACTTAGACTTTTGTGAGAATAATATCATTGTGGTTTCTTAAGTTTTAACAACTTAAGTTATAATGATTAAACTTAACTAATGTTTTAAAAAATATAAAGAATAATGAATTCATGGATTAATACAGGCAAAGTACGTATGTATATATATAAAGGAAGTATCACCTTTCTAATATATATGTATATGTATGATAACATACTGTGACTTTAAAAGGGTAAATCATCATCATTATTTTAAAACTAACAAGTTAAAGAACTTTATGCTTTAATAAGTGATAATTTATATGATATCAAGTGTTTCATTATAACTTAGATAAATTAAACTAAGTTAATGGCACACTTAGAGATTAAAGTCAAACACATATATACACTTAATAATGATCAAACATATATTGTCACACCCCGAGCCGGCGGGGTTGGATCGGAGTCACCGCCGGGCGGAAGATTCCTGGGGCGCGATATCATGAATGATAATCGTGATGATCAGATTGTTTACATAGCATCAATGTCAAGAATAATTAAGCACAATAAAGCATAAACTAGGATTACAAAGTTAAATTACAAATGTCAATGTTTAGTAATTTAACTAAGTAAACCTATCCAAAAGAATTGAATATATCTATCTTGTATCTGTACAAGATATCAAAAGAGATTCGTATTAATCTCAAAAGATGTGCTTCTTCAAAAGTTAACTAGGATCTATGTCTGGGCATCCTAGTATGCAATCTTGAATCTTAGCTTAATCCTGTGCGTCACCTGAGAAAACATGTAAGAAAAACAAAGTCAACACAATGGTTGGTGAGTTCATGTAGTTTCTATGTAAAAATAGTTTGAAAACTCCTTTGAATGACAACCTTAACCTCACCATTAACCACCTATACCATCTGTTTCAGTATGCTTATATATAGGGCATATGTAGGGGACAAGCCCCAGCCACCGTCCCACCACATACCGAACCACATGATATATTGTTCCTGATGATAATTAAGCGTCTCATCCTACCTGTTTGATTCCCAAAATGTTTGATTCCAAATGTTTGATTCCAAATGTTTGATTCCAAATGTTTGATTCTTTGAATTAGATTACCCTATAATTGTTTGCCTTGATTCCCTGAACGACAACCTTAACCTCACTAACAACCACCTATGCTATACAACCAAGTATGCTTATATATAGGGCATATGCAGGGGACAAGCCCCAGCCACCGTCCCACCACATACCGGGCTGCTTAACATATTGTTGTTAATGATAATTAAACATTTCATCCCACTACTGTGATCTCATGACATATGATTGTTAACGTTTGTTTCCCTGCCAATGTTTACTTTGTTTCCCCCGAAATGACAACCTTAACCTCACTAACAACCACCTATGCTATCCAACCAAGTATGCTTATATATAGGGCATATGTAGGGGACAAGCCCCAGCCACCGTCCCACCACATACCGGGCTGCTTAACAAATTGTTATTAATGATAATTAAGCGTTTCACTCCACACTATTGATTCCACAACGAATAAGTCTCAAGTTTAATAGGCACCATTATGGAAAGCTGAAAACCCTAAGGAGTTCAGCATCCATCCATAATGATCCTATTTATGACTCGGGACATGTTTTGATAGAGAAACCTTCAAGTTAACGCAAAGTCAACTAGAATAACTCAATCATTCTAGTCACTTGTCATAACCATGGATGAATCAAGAATAACACTGAATGACTAGTAGGGTTTGACACACAGGTCAACATGCAGCGACCAATCAGTCTGTCTTACATGACTCTGACAAAGAAGAACACCGATGACTAGTAGGGGTTGACACACATACCAACACGCGGCGGCCAACAGTCTGTCTTACAATGTCCAAAAGTTTATGCATACAAGTCTAAAGCATTCACATAGTTTCACTGATGACTAGTAGGGGTTGACACACAGGTCAACACGCGGCGGTCAATCAGTCTTTTGGTTAAGCATCTCATGTTTCAAGCATTCAAGTGTTCAAGCATCCAAATGTATCAAGCATTCCAAGTGTTCATGTATCCCAAGTATATCATGCATTCAAGTATTCAAGTATCCCAAATGTATCAAGCATTCACGTGTTTCAAGTATTCTAAGTATAACATGTATTCACGTGTTTTCAAGTATCTCAAGTGTAACAAGTATTCACATGTTCTCAAGTATTTCAAGTGTATTAAGCATCCAAGTATTTCAAGCATCTCGCGTATATAAGTATTTCTAAGCATATATGTTTCAAGTTCAGTTTAAGCAAATCGTTATATGTGTAAAGTAACTTAATACTTTACTAAAGGTGTAGAACATTAACTTTCCGAAATAATTGTATAAAGCCTTAGTGTTTAGTTTAAGTATTTTCAAAGCCTTAAGATTTTGTATATAGTTAAACATAGAGTTTATAAGTTAAACCTCAATCGTATAGTTTAAGCACATAGTTTATAACATAAGTGTTTAGCTCCAAGTTTAAGTATCAAGTTTATATCATAAGCGTTTAGCATAAGGTCTAGGCTTCAAATCAATGTTGTAAGCCTCAAGTATTTAGTCTAAACTTCTCGTTTAAAGTATAAGTATCAAGTTTATAGCTTCTCAAGTATACTAGGTTCCAGTTTGATCACAAAGTATTTGTATAATGTAAATAAGTATAAAGTAAATATCATTTGCTATTTACACTATAGCCTTAGTCTTTGGTTTCCCACCCAAGCATTTCAATATCATGCATTAATATACGCATTGTAAATATGTGTAAAAGCATTTAATAAACATTTCAATAATTGTTTAACATGCTTCTCAGTCCCGAAGTAAAACAAAAGGTTTGAAAAGGGACAAATGAACTCACCTGATGTTTGAAGTGGTTGACTAAGTTAAACAAAATGCACGCGCTCTGTGTTGTATTCGTTGTTGTGATGTTCACGATCCTGTATTGATTTCATAGTGTTTGTTGCTTATAAGTATAAGTTGTAACAATTCATGTGCGTGTAGGTGTTAGCCCTTATGTTGGCTAACACCCGGGAGTCTTATTCATTATCTGGCCCGAAATTCCGTATTCCATGTAATGTATCATTTAATTTCCTTTATAGTTTGAAATTCCTTTACTTAGAATTTAACATGTAAATCATAGCTTGCTGAGTAACATGTTTGAGCCTTTGCATTAGTAATCAAAAATTTCCGGCATTACTTTATGTGTTCTTTACTTGTTTAGAATTCCTTGGGCCGGATAATCCATTGGACAACTAATGTGTAATTGGGCCTAGCATTTGTATATGTATGGGCCGAATAATTATGTGAGTTGAGTATGTGGGTCAAACTAAAGTCAGATGGGCCTCATAGACATTGTGGGCCGATCCAACTGTTCTTGGGCCGTAGGGTTGGGCCGATGCATTTACATAGCTCAACAAATTGCGTGGGCCGGTTTAGGAAGCTAGTCTTGGACCAGACATTTGTTATTGGGCTTTGTGAGTTTGGGCCGGAATCAAGTGTGAGCCCAATGTACACGAAAAGTATTGGGCTAAATGGATGAATCTGGGTCTCTACGTTGGGCTTAAAATGGTCCTATGGGCCGGTTACATTGATTGGGTTTAGTTTGATGTGCATCTTAGGCCACTCGGTAAAGTTAACCGGTAGTCACAGAATAAAGAATCCGGCCACCTTTAGGGCAGCGAACCTGCTAGCCCCTTCTAAGGTTCGGTTATCACCAAGGAGCCAGAGGTTCGTCGCGCCCCAGTTTAGCAAGTTCCAGAATGGTTCGTTCCAATCTACGAAGGGTTCGACCATTTGGATTTTCATGGGGGTTCGGTGGTCGTGGTTCGCAGCAGGTTCGCAGCAAGGTTCGTGACAAAACAGGAGAGTTCGCTTGGGGGATTGGAAGGTTCGGCACCTGATGGTTCGTGGATGGCACCAAAGGGTTCGGCAGATGAGTTGAGGCAAAAGTTCGGCCATGGTTCGCTTATAAGGCCGAAGGTTCGCTGGGGCAGATGGTTCGCCGGAGGTGAGAAGGTTCGGCTCCTGCAGCTGTTTGGTCATAGGTTCGCAGAGGTACCGATGGTCATGCAGGTTCGCTACCCATGTAAGGGTTCGGCCAACTTCCTCTCAAGCAAGAAGGTTCGCTCGTCCCTTAGCCGCACAAACCTGTATGTGTGCCCTAGTCATGCAGCTAAATCCCTCGATCTGACCTTTCCCATGTTGTCGTCACCCACGGATTAGGTTTCGAGAAGGAGTGGGGTTCGAGGGTTAAGGTCTATGGCCGGTTTTAAGGTGATGGTTGAACAAAGAACCACAAAACCCTATTATTCATGAACATTAAAGCTTCCATACCTCAAAATCGACTGGGTAGAACTCCAGATCGTTGGTACTTCTAGGTAGAGGGAGTCGAGAGCTTCGCGTGGACACCAAGAACGCCCAAATCCGTCAAGAAACGAGCGAGTTATCGCGATTTGAAGAAAGATTATTCTAGAGAGAGAGAGGAAAACGGATTTGAAGTTAGAGAGAGAGAGAGGGTTTGTGTGAAAATGAGTAGAAAGCCTCATTTTAGGCTTTAAGTACCCCGAGGGTATTCGGGTTCGTTTCGGTTGCTCGGTTCGTATTTTCGTCGTGTTTCTAGACCGTATTGCGCGTATTTTTCATGATTTAAATAAAAGACTTTATTTTAAATGTTTGGAAGTTGGTTATTCATAATAATTTATTTTAAGTATTATTTTCTTGAATTATTTATCGTAAAATATTATTTTCACGCGCTACTTTAATTCTTTCGCGTAGTATTAGCTTTACACGTTTTAATTAAAATAGTTTCGTTTTAATTTATTTATGATGAGTTTCAAAATTGTAAAACAGGAAATATTTTATTTCCTTATATTTATTATCGTTCGAATCGTCTTTGTTTCGTTTCGTCAGAAAACGTCACTTACGCGCGTTTTCGTACAGAGCGCTAACTGTACGAACACCATCGTATGTTTCACTTTCTGATTTTGTTTTCTACTTTTCAGTCATCGTTTCAGGTCGTTAAACTATCAGATCTATTCGTACAGATCGTCACCTATACGAATAGTTCGTCAGTTTAGCATTCCGTAACAACAACTGTTATGGTTTTGTTCCGTTTACCCTTACATACGTTTAAACCTAACAATACAAAATCAAGCATGTATGCATCTGTTCATGATTGTCTGATGTGTTTCTGACTGTTTAAACCATGAGGTTTAAATCAGAATTTCAGAAACATCGTGTAATAGTTTATGTTTGTCAAAAATGTTAATAGCTTCTAAGTATTTCTCCTAGTTTGTACCTAAGTTACTGTACAAGTTACTGTACAGTTTACTGTTCCGGTAACGATTCCGGCACAGATGTTACAGTCTCCCCTTGTTAAAGAAATTTCGTCACGAAATTTAAAAGTTATTATCGGTACAACTTTCTTTGTAAACAATTGAGAAGACTTTTGTATGATGTAAAGTCCCTACGCTCCCAATTAAAATTATGGGTTGCGTCTGAGATTTCTTAAGTACTGCCTTAGAGTTATGCTAATCTTATTGTTCATAGTTGTCCTACTGTTATGACTTACGAAATCTTTGCATGATTCTAACATCTTGTTGTACAGACGAACTGATGCTATGAGCATCAATTATTGCACAACCTTAGTGTTAGTGGTGGTTTCTTGTGTATGTTCTATGCATTAACTAAGGATTCTTTCATTGTTTCTATCGCAATAAAAGAATTCCCAAGTTCTCATGAAATATTCATGTGATTATACTAAAATAGGAATAAGATAAGTTTTCTTTTTCATACCAGTATTAAAATGAAATGAAGTTTTATGAGTGAAGAAATACTACATACCAGTACCCGTCTTCGGGTCTTGGCGTGCAGCAGGAGCTCCTATCATGAAAGCTCTTCCCCTTGGTACTTGATCTCCCGGTTGTGCCCTCTTTGGGCAGTTCCTGGAGAAATGACCTAGTTCTCCATAGTTAAAGCATCCCCGATTGTTGTTGTTGTAGTTACCAAGGTTTTGTGGTGGTGGTTTTGCCATAGCAGCATTGTTTACAGCCGGTGTCAGTGAAGTTCGACAGTGTTGGGCCAGATGGCCTTTTCGACCACAGTTGGTACACTGCCTACACGGCATAGTGGCAGCATGATGAAACTGACATTGTGCACATTGAGGATGTACGCCAGTGTAAGGTTTGCGTGCAGATTTAGTAGGTACTGCAACAACTTGATTGAGTGGTGTGGGCATTTCATATTATTGAATGCCTTTTTGTTTCTTCTTTGGTTGTTTCTCTTAGTCTTGTCCGAATCATCTTTCAATTCTCCGGACTTCACCATCACGTCAGTAAGTTTAGCTGACAAGGAGATAGCAGATTCTAAAGTCGCAGGGTTTGCAGCAAGTACAATGCCCTGGATGCAGGATGGTAATCCTCCTACATATCGGTCAATTCGCTTTTCCAGAGTTGGCACCATCTCAGGCACCAATGCTACCAATTCGTGATAGCGAATAGTGAAGGCCATGTGATCCGCTCCTTTCATCACATGATTTGACAATTCCACTTCTAGTTTCTAAAGTTCGTGCTTGGGACAGAATTCATTCCTCAACAGAGTTTTGAAATCTGCCCATGACATCGCTTGTGCTTCATCTCTACCTCGAGCATGTATCTGGGAGTTCCACCAGGTTAGGGCACGCTTACTGAATGATCCCGCAGAGTAGCGAACCATATGTCGTTCCGGACAACCACTTATGTCCAATGTATTTTCCATCTTCTCTAGCCATTGGATCAGTCCAACGACTCCTTCAACACCGCTAAAGCTTGGCGGTTTGCATCCTACGAATGATTTGTACGAACAGTCTGATTTAGCGCCGATGATTCCACTAGTTTCTCCTGCAGTATGACCGGAGTTGTTTCCATAGCCTTGAATCTTGTTGATCATCTCTGGGATGGTACCCTTCATCTGATTAGTCAATTGGATGCTCAGTAATGTTGCCAAGGCAACAGTAGCAGGATCCAGAACTAGAGTTGCAGTCGGGTCCGGAGGAGGACTATGTGGAGGAGGAGGCGACGGCGGTGAATCTGGTGGTGATGGTGTCGATGAGTGAGGTGCAGAAGTCTGTGGTGTAGGTATCGGTGTCGGTTGTTTTCTGGGCGGCATTCTGATCATAACCAAAAGATATTGGTTAGTGCAGTGATCGAATGCAGAAGACACAATGCAACTTGAGTCTTATGTTCTCTACATGAGGGTCCCTAAGTTATAGTCTAGGCCAAACCATTTTAAGTAAATGACCCATTAATCTCTATAACCTTGAGCTCTGATACCAATCTGTCACACCCCGAGCCGGCGGGGTTGGATCGGAGTCCCCGCCGGGCGGAAGGTTCCCGGGGCGCGATATCGTGAATGATAATCGTGATGATCAGATTGTTTACATAGCATCAATGTCAAGAATAATTAAGCACAATAAAACATAAACTAGGATTACAAAGTTAAATTACAAATGTCAATGTTTAGTAATTTAACTAAGTAAACCTATTCAAAAGAATTGAATATATCTATCTTGTATCTGTACAAGATATCAAAAGAGATTCGTATTAATCTCAAAAGATGTGCTTCTTCAAAAGTCAACTAGGATCTATGTCTGGGCATCCTAGTATGCAATCTTGAATCTTAGCTTAATCATGTGCGTCACCTGAGAAAACATGTAAGAAAACAAAGTCAACACAATGGTTGGTGAGTTCATGTAGTTTCTATGTAAAAATAGTTTGAAAACTCCTTTGAATGACAACCTTAACCTCACCATTAACCACCTATACCATCTGTTTCAGTATGTGTATATATAGGGCATATGTAGGGGACAAGCCCCAGCCACCGTCCCACCACATACCGAACCACATGATATATTGTTCCTGATGATAATTAAGCGTCTCATCCTACCTGTTTGATTCCCAAAATATTTGATTCCAAATGTTTGATTCTTTGAATTAGATTACCCTGTAATTGTTTACCTTGATTCCCTGAACGACAACCTTAACCTCACTAACAACCACCTATGCTATCCAACCAAGTATGCTTATATATAGGGCATATGTAGGGGACAGGCCCCAGCCACCGTCCCACCACATACCAGGCTGCTTAACATATTGTTGTTAATGATAATTAAGCATTTCATCCCACTACTCTGATCTCATGACATATGATTCTTAACGTTTGTTTCCCTGCCAATGTTTACTTTGTTTCCCCCGAAATGACAACCTTAACCTCAATAACAACCACCTATGCTATCCAACCAAGTATGCTTATATATAGGGCATATATAGGGGACAAGCCCCAGCCACCGTCCCACCACATACCGGGCTGCTTAACATATTGTTATTAATGATAATTAAGCGTTTCACTCCACACTATTGATTCCACAACGAATATGTCTCAAGTTTAATAGGCACCATTATGGACAGCTGAAAATCCTAAGGAGTTCAGCATCCATCCATAATGATCCTATTTATGACTCGTGACATGTTTTGATAGAGAAACCTTCAAGTTAACACAAAGTCAACTAGAAGAACTCAATCATTCTAGTCACTTGTCATAACCATGGATGAATCAAGAAGAACACTGAATGACTAGTAGGGGTTGACACACAGGTCAACACACGGCGGCCAATCAGTCTGTCTTACATGACTCTGACAAAGAAGAACACTGATGACTAGTAGGGGTTGACACACAGATCAACACGCGGCGGCCAACAGTCTGTCTTACAATGTCCAAAAGTTTATGCATACAAGTCTAAAGCATTCACATAGTTTCACTGATGACTAGTAGGGGTTGACACACAGGTCAACACGCGGCGGTCAATCAGTCTTTTGTTTAAGCATCTCATGTTTCAAGCATTCAAGTGTTCAAGCATCAAAATGTATCAAGCATTCCAAGTGTTCATTTATCCCAAGTATATCATGCATTCAAGTATTCAAGTATCCCAAATGAATCAAGCATTCACGTGTTTCAAGTATTCTAAGTATAACAAGTATTCACGTGTTTTCAAGTATCTCAATTATCTCAAGTGTAACAAGTATTCACACGTTCTTAAGTATTTCAAGTGTATTAAGCATCCAAGTATTTCAAGCATCTCGCGTATATAAGTATTTCTAAGCATATATGTTTCAAGTTAAGTTTAAGCAAATCGTTATAAGTGTAAAGTAACTTAATACTTTACTAAAGGTGTAGAACATTAACTTTCCGAAATAATTGTATAAAGCCTTAGTGTTTAGTTTAAGTATTTTCAAAGCCTTAAGATTTTGTATATAGTTAACCATAGAGTTTATAAGTTAAACCTCAATCGTATAGTTTAAGCACATAGTTTATAACATAAGTGTTTAGCTCCAAGTTTAAGTATCAAGTTTATATCATAAGCGTTTAGCATAAGGTCTAGGCTTCAAATCTATGTTGTAAGCCTCAAGTATTTAGTCTAAACTTCTCGTTTAAAGTATAAGTATCAAGTTTATAGCTTCTCAAGTATACTAGTTTCCAGTTTGAGCACAAAGTGTTTGTATAATGTAAATAAGTATAAAGTAAATATCATTTGCTATTTACACTATAGCCTTTTTCTTTGGTTTCCCACCCAAGCATTTCAATATCATGCATTAATATACGCATTGTAAATATGTGTAAAAGCATTTAATAAACATTTCAATAATTGTTTAACATGCTTCTCAGTCCCGAAGTAAAACAAAAGGTTTGAAAAGGGACAAATGAACTCACCTGATGTTTGAAGTGGTTGACTAAGTTAAACAAAATGCACGCGCTCTGTGTTGTATTCGTTGTTGTGATGTTCACGATCCTGTATTGATTTCATAGTGTTTGTTGCTTATAAGTATAAGTTGTAACAATTCATGTGCGTGTAGGTGTTAGCCCTTATGTTGGCTAACACCCGGGAGTCTTATTCATTATCTGGCCCGAAATTCCGTATTCCATGTAATGTATCATTTAATTTCCTTTATAGTTTGAAATTCCTTTACTTAGAATTTAACCTGTAAATCATAGCTTGCTGAGTAACATGTTTGAGCCTTTGCATTAGTTATCAAAAATTTCCGGCATTACTTTATGTGTTCTTTACTTGTTTAGAATTCCTTGGGCCGGATAACCCATTGGACAACTAATGTGTAATTGGGCCTAGCATTTGTATATGTATGGGCCGAATAATTATGTGAGTTGAGTATGTGGGTCAAACTAAAGTCAGATGGGCCTCATAGACATTGTGGGCCGATCCAACTGTTCTTGGGCCGTAGGGTTGGGCCGATGCATTTACATAGCTCAACAAATTGCGTGGGCCGGTTTAGGAAGCTAGTCTTGGACCGGACATTTGTTATTGGGCTTTGTGAGTTTGGGCCGGAATCAAGTGTGAGCCCAATGTACACGAAAAGTATTGGGCTAAATGGATGAATCTGGGTCTCTACGTTGGGCTTAAAATGGTCCTATGGGCCGGTTACACTGATTGGGTTTAGTTTGATGTGCATCTTAGGCCACTCGGTAAAGTTAACCGGTAGTCACAGAATAAAGAATCCGGCCACCTTTAGGGCAGCGAACCTGCTAGCCCCTTCTAAGGTTCGGTTATCACCAAGGAGCCAGAGGTTCGTCGCGCCCCAGTTTAGCAAGTTCCAGAATGGTTCGTTCCAATCTACGAAGGGTTCGGCCATTTGGATTTTCATGGGGGTTCGGTGGTCGTGGTTCGTAGCAGGTTCGCAGCAAGGTTCGTGACAAAACAGGAGAGTTCGCTTGGGGGATTGGAAGGTTCGGCACCTGATGGTTCGTGGATGGCACCAAAGGGTTCGGCGGATGAGTTGAGGCAAAGGTTCGGCCATGGTTCGCTTATAAGGCCGAAGGTTCGCTGGGGCAGATGGTTCGCCGGAGGTGAGAAGGTTCGGCTCCTGCAGCTATTTGGTCATAGGTTCGCAGAGGTACTGATGGTCATGCAGGTTCGCTACCCATGTAAGGGTTCGGCCAACTTCCTCTCAAGCAAGAAGGTTCGCTCGTCCCTTAGCCGCACGAACCTGTATGCGTGCCCTAGTCATGCAGCTAAATCCCTCGATCTGACCTTTCCCATGTTGTCGTCACCCACGGATTAGGTTTCGAGAAGGAGTGGGGTTCGAGGGTTAAGGTCTATGGCCGGTTTTAAGGTGATGGTTGAACAAAGAACCACAAAACCCTATTATTCACGAACATTAAAGCTTCCATACCTCAAAATCGACTGGGTAGAACTCCAGTGGTTGGTACTTCTAGGTAGAGGGAGTCGAGAGCTTCGCGTGGACACCAAGAACGCCCAAATCCGTCAAGAAACGAGCGAGTTATCGCGATTTGAAGAAAGATTATTCTAGAGAGAGAGAGGAAAACGGATTTGAAGTTAGAGAGAGAGAGGGTTTGTGTGAAAATGAGTAGAAAGCCTCATTTTAGGCTTTAAGTACCCCGAGGGTATTCGGGTTCGTTTCGGTTGCTCGGTTCGTATTTTCGTCGTGTTTCTAGACCGTATCGCGCGTATTTTTCATGATTTAAATAAAAGACTTTATTTTAAATGTTTGGATATTGGTTATTCATAATAATTTATTTTAAGTATTATTTTCTTGAATTATTTATCGTAAAATATTATTTTCACGCGCTACTTTAATTCTTTCGCGTATTATTAGCATTACACGTTTTAATTAAAATAGTTTCATTTTAATTTATTTATGATGAGTTTCAAAATTGTAAAACAGGAAATATTTTATTTCCTTATATTTATTATTGTTCGAATCGTCTTTGTTTCGTTTCGTCAGAAAACGTCACTTACGCGCGTTTTCGTACAGAGCGCTAAC
This sequence comes from Mikania micrantha, assembly GCA_009363875.1. Lineage (NCBI taxonomy): Eukaryota > Viridiplantae > Streptophyta > Magnoliopsida > Asterales > Asteraceae > Mikania > Mikania micrantha. Next base: position 10,457,265 of record CM018694.1, on the reverse strand, counting down.
TGTACGAACACCATCGTATGTTTCACTTTCTGATTTTGTTTTCTACTTTTCAGTCATCGTTTCAGGTCGTTAAACTATCAGATATATTCGTTTAGATCGTCACCTATACGAATAGTTCGTCAGTTTAGCATTCCGTAACAACAACGGTTATGGTTTTGTTCAGTTTACCCTCACATACGTTTAAACCTAACAATACAAAATCAAGCATGTATGCATCTGTTCATGATTGTCTGATGTGTTTCTGACTGTTTAAACCATGAGGTTTAAATCAGAATTTCAGAAACATCGTGTAATAGTTTATGTTTGTCATCAAATGTTAATAGCTTCTAAGTATTTCTCCTAGTTTGTACCTGAGTTACTGTACAAGTTACTGTACAGTTTACTGTTCCGGTAACGATTCCGGCACAGATGTTACATATATACTTATGAATACGAAACACGCAATAAATACATGTTATGTTCATCTTATTCTGTGAACGAGAAGAAGTCTGATCCTACAACAACTTTTGTTCAGTTGAATACAACAAATTTGGGAAAAGTAACTATGGAGGCTGTTAGAGATCATATGTCTATTTTGTCATGCGTGGTCAGTGCATATGATGAACAGATAGCTGGAAAGATTGGTTATTCAAATCTTACTTTTGAAGACTATGAGCAGATTGATGATGATGAGATGGAGTTGATAGATACTCAATGGGCTTTGGCAAGTGCAATCAGAAGAATCAACAGATATGAAAAGAAAACTAGAAAGAAGTTCACTTTTGATAGAAACACAAAGTTTGGATTTAATCCAAAGGCCACACAATGTTACAATTGTGGTGAGTTGGGCCATTTTGCTAGAGAGTGTAAAAATCTGAAGAAGCAAGGAAATTTAAATCCTTTCAAGTCAAAAGAAGCTTATCAAAAGAAGAAGGAAAAGCCTGAAGAATCATCAAAAGATTTAGTCAGTCAAGCAGATGAAGGATATGACTGGGGAAAGCAATATGATGAGTTAATGGGTGCATTCATGGCTTCTCTGGATGAAGACACAAGCAAAGGCAAAGAAAAAGTTAAAGAGGTAAATGATGATCTTTTAGAGATCATTGATAAGTTGAAAGAAATGAATGCTCAGTTGACTGCTGAACTGATTGAGTGCACTGAAGCTAACAAGAAGTTGATTTCAAGAGAAAAAGCTTTTGATAAAAAGATCATTGATTTAGGAAAAGATAATGAAGAGTTAAAAATTAAAGTTTTGCAAAATAATCATGCAGTTTCTGTGCATCTCGAATCAGTGCAAAAGTTGAAAGTTGAATTGTCAGCAGCAAGAGCAGAAGCAGAAATGAACAAGAGCAAGCTAGAGAATTATCAGAATTCTCTATATGTCATCGATTACTTTGCTGCCATGCAAAGATCATACCACCTCCTTCAAGCTATGTTCCTAGACCACAAATTGATCCGAATTTGGAAGTTCATTATGTTTCTTTGAATGAACGTGGGTCTGAACAAGTTATTGAAAATGCTGGAGGTTCATCTTCTCATGAAAAAATGTCTCTTGATAGTGATGCTCCTATCATTGAAGATATCACTGAATCACAATATTCATCTGATATTTTGAGACAAAATGGTTACCAAATTAAAAATGTTGACAAAAATAGTTTGAAATCTCAGAAGTCAAAAGCTGAGATGAAACAAGTTGAGAAGGTGGTGATTAAACCCAATCAAGTTTCCAAACCAGTGATTAAAGCCAAATCAACTACTACTCTTAAACCGATTGTGTATGTAAAGTCATCTACTACACATCAAGGAGAGTCTAGTGGCTATTTTTGAAAGCAAAATGTGGTTTCTAAAAAGGTTGAAAAAGTGGATTTTTTCTTTGACAGGTTTGAGGTTGGACATAAAGATAAATTAATGAATTTTCAAAATCAAATGAGTAATTCAGAGATAAAATCAACTGGTTTGAGAAACAGATTCTCATCTGCAAAGGTTGCTTCAAAACCTTTCAGTTCATCAAATTATTATGATGAACTATCACCAAAGAATCATTTGAAAGATAGAAAATGTTACCGTTGTGGTAATTTTGGTCAATTGATTGCTAATTGTGATTTGGATTTCAGTTCAACTGATTGTAGCAGTTTTAAGTCTTTTTCACCAAGAGAAACAAGAAAGTGTTTTACTTGTTGTGGTAAAGGACATATTTCTACTAATTGTCCAAATAACAAAATCAAGAAGAGTTCTGATGATTAGAGTTGGGTAAGTAGGTCAGGTGGAAATCTTAGGAGAGTTAGACCTAGTGAAGATGAGATGAGAGTTCTTCGAAAATTCAATCCTGATTGTGTTTGGGTGAAAGAAGAAAATGATCAGAAGAAACAGGTTTTTGATAACAAAAGAAATGTGAAAAAGATTGTGAAAATTGTGACATCATCTGATGATGATTCTTTTGATAATACATCTTCAAAATCATTTTCAAAACAACATTTTAAATAAAAATCATTTTGGAAACTTAAAAACGGGTCAGGTGATGAATTTTTTGGGAAAGAGGATGGTAACAGTGATGATGGATATTAGAGTAGGTCATCACAAAAGAATGGAAGGGGTCCATTCCGGGAGACTCGACGCCGAAATGGCGGGGGTCATCCATTTTGAATACTGATAGGTTTTTAATTTATTGTGCATGTTGCATCCATGGGCCATATCAATAATCGTTGGATTGTTGATAGTGGATGTTCCCGTCACATGACTGGAGAGTTGAGTTTGTTGAGAGATTTGAAGTTGGTGAAAGGAAGTTATGTGAACTTTGCAGGAGACAAAGGAGGTCAAATTACAGGGTTTGGTAGTTTGACGAATGGAAAGGTTTCATTTGATAATGTTAATTTCTGCAAAGAATTAACTAACAATTTATTGAGTGTTTCACAGATTTGTGATAAAGGATACAAAGTGATGTTCGACAAAGACAGGTGTTATGTACTTAAACAAGGATTTCAGATTTCTGAGGAGTGGATTCTGATGACAGCTGATCGAAGCAAGGATTTGTATGTTCTTAACATGGCAAAGGCGGAGACGGTGAATAAAGTGGAAACATGTCTGGTGTCTATGGCTACTGAGCAAGATACACGTTCTTGGCACAGGCGGATGAGACATATTCATATTTGGAAGATGAATCATCTTGTGCATAATCATTTAGTTGAGGGTGTACCGGTTAAACATTTTAAACTTCCGGATGTGTGTTTGACTTGTAAGGAAGTCTCACAAAACAAAGAAAATCTTTTCTATTGATATGCCACTTGAACTTCTTCACATGGATTTGTTTGGACCAATCAATATGAAAAGTATAGGTGGTGAATCTTATTGTTTTGTTGTGACTGATGACTTTTCTAGATTTTCATGGGTCATGTTTTTAAAGCATAAATCAGATACTTATGAAAATTTTGTGTTATTGATCAATAGGTTGGAGATGTTGTATAAGTTGAGAGTGAGACGCGTAAGATCGGATAATGGGATTGAGTTTAAGAATCATCAAATGGAGGAATTTTGTAATTCCAAAGGCATTCAACAGCAGTTCAGTGCACCATATGAGCCTCAGATGAATGGTGTAGCTGAAAGAAAGAACAGGACTTTGATTGAGTCTGCGAGAACAATGCTAGCTGATTCTAAACTTCCCATTACTTTTTCGAGTGAAGCTGTGGCTACAGCTTGTTTTACTCTTAAAAGAGTTTTGATTGTTAAAAGACAGAATAAAACTTGTTATGAATTGCTTCAGAATCGAAAGCCTAATTTGGAACACTTGGAACCTTTTGGGGCTCTTTGTACCATGCTAAAGAAAGATTCAAAATTCAATTCTAAAGTTGAAGAAGGTTTCTTTCTTGGCTATAGTCTTCCTAACAAACGTGTGTTTAATAAACATGCGGGTGTTGTGGAATTATGGTATCATGTGGATATTCAAAGACATACACCTATACCAGACGGAAAGGGACCATATTGGCTTTTTGATTATAACAAATTGTTTGAGTCTTTTAATATGTCTCCAAGTGCTTCTGATGATGAAATAACCTTACAAATGTTGTATGATCTGCAGAATTCTGAAGAACAAGATATTTCTCATCATTCTGAAGATGGTATTACTACACCACATGAGGAAGGCATTTCAGAAGTTATTAATGATGATTGGTCATCTGATGATGATATTGATGTTTTTGAAGATGCTATTTCTCACGATCAAGACACTGATCAGAATATTGCAAATCTGGATCATAATGAGGGTGTCTCGCATGTGCCTGTCACAAGAGTTCATGTAAATCATCCGATTGCTCAGATCATAGGAGATCCAACTGCAGGAGTACAGACACAAAATCAAGTCACAAATGAGGAGAGTTTGTATGTGGATTTAGAAAGAACTCATGGAAGTCAAGAGCTCTGGATGCATTATGCATTTATTTCACAAATAGAGCCAAAGACTATTACTGAAGCTTTACGTGAGCCTGCCTGGGTGGAGGCGATGCAAGAAGAGTTGAATCAGTTTCAAAAGTTGGGAGTTTGGCATTTAGTTGATTTGCCAAAAGGTGAGAAACATATTGGTACTAGATGGGTGCTAAGATGCAAACGAGATGACCGAGGCGTAATTGTTAGAAACAAAGCTCGTTTAGTGGTTCAGGGTTTCAAACAAGTTGAAGGAATTGATTACGATGAAGTTTTTGCACTTGTGGCGCGGTTGGAAGCAATTAGACTTTTTCTTGCTTTTGCTGCTCACAAGCAATTCAAAGTTTTTCAGTTGGATGTCAAATTTGCATTTCTGTATGGTTCTTTGAAAGAAACAGTGTATGTTTGTCAGCCATCGGGCTCTGAGGATCCTATCCATCGGGATCAGGTTTACTTTTGGACAAAGCACTGTATGGTCTTCATCAGGCTCCTCGTGCCTAGTATGAGACATTATCGACTCACCTTATTGAACACGGGTTCAATAGGGGTCAGATTGACAAAACTTTGTTTTATCGGGAGAAGGGCAAGGACATTCTTCTTGTTCAGATCTATGTAGATGATATTATTTTTGGATCTACCGATGAACAAATGTGTTTGGAGTTTAAAGAGGTGATGATTGAGAAATTTGAGATGAGTGCAATATTAGACATTAAATTTTTTCTGGGTTTACAGATTGATCAAACTGATGATGGAATTTTCATTCATCAGACAAAATATATTCAAGATGTGCTAAAACGGTTTAGCATGCTTGAGTCAAAACCAATTTCCACGCCTATTCAGCCTAATCACGGGATTGAGCCTGATATTAAGGGGGAGATAATTGATCCTACTCTTTTTCGTGGAATCATTGGAAGTTTGATGTATCTGACTGCCTCAAGACCAGATATTGTATTTGCTACAAATATTTGTGCAAGATATCAATCAAAACCTAAAGTGTCACATCTGATTGCAGTCAAGAGAATACTTCGTTATCTGAAGGGTACACCAGACACCGGTCTGTGGTATCCTAAGGATGATAATTTTTCTTTCAATGCCTATAGTGACTCCGATTATGGAGGATGTAAGACATATGCAAAATCCACAACTGGAGGTGCACAATTTTTGGGGGAACATTTAGTTTCTTGGCAGTGTAAAAAGCAAACATCTATGGCTACTTCAACTTGTGAGGCTGAGTATGTAGCTGCTGCCAGTTGTTGTTCACAAGTTTTGTGGATACAACAACAGATGAGAGACTATGGTTTGAATTTTCTTACAACCCCAATTCATGTTGATAATGAGGCTGCTATTGCTATAACAAAGAATCCTGTGTATCATTCACGTTCTAAACACATTGACATTAGGTTTCATTTCATACACGATTGCTATGAAAAGAAACTTATTGATGTGGTGAAGATACATACAAATGAGTAACAAGCAGACCTTCTCACCAAGGCTTTTGATAAAAATCGTTTTGAGTATTTGCTCAAATTAAATGGCATTCGGGTTATGGGGGAGGTCATTTTAAATCAATTTCCTTCATAATCAATTTTTATTGAATTAACATCAGATATTTTTATTGTTTTGTTGTTTTGTGTTTTAGTTTTTAGGGGGAGAAAATTTTGAAAAACTCAAAAACACTTGAAAAATCAAAAACACAAAAACATTAAAAATTTAAAATTCTGAGAAATTGATTCGACCAAATGAGAAATGATAGTACATTGTAGCAATTGGAAGCACATCTGTATCATACAAGAACTTAAACATAAAGAGCATTTACAATTACTTAGTATGATATGTTGGTAGGTTTATAACTTAGTTGAGATAACATTTGACAAAATTTTGATTATGCTTTATGAGAAACAGATGCTTAGAATACAGTGCTTAGCTTTGTCTTGAATGAGTGGTGATTAATCTTACAAAATGTTTCTTGAACAAAATTTAAGTAACTAGTTTTGATCGTGTTTATTTTTTAGAAAAAGAAATTCTAAAGTTTGTTTTTTCTTTAGTTTTAGTTTAAAGCTGAAACATTCTTTGTGTATACTTGCGTATCGACCTGATTGTTATAGCTTTAAACAATTCAAATTTGTTTTCTTGGTTTTGATTAAGATTTGGACAATCTCTGTGTATATGAGAATATCGATCTGATTGTTAAAAGCTTAATCTTAAATTATTGTTTCGTTCATTTTCTGGATCATCTGAGCATACGAAAGTATCAACCTCGATTCCAAGATTTTGAACAATTTCAATTTGTTTCATATTTTGTTGTTTTTCAAAAGAAATTCTATTTTGTTTTTGCATGATCAAGCTAATTAAAATTGAAGTTATTTGTTTCAAGGACATTATTGTTTGTTTAATTATTCACAAAACGGGGATGTGTTCAAGTAAATGGATAACATAAAGTATTTGATGGTTTTGTTTTCAATTGATATCTTAATTAAGTAATTAAATTTAAAGAGGTTTTATATACTGACAATCATCTTTGAATTGTAATTTGTTGTTAAATATATTCTTTAATTCAATCAGGTGTGTTGATGATTGTAATACAATATAAAGGGGCTGGTCTCGATCCCGCTTGGTGGTGCCCCTCTGGATTATTGTTGACTCAACATTTATTTCATGCTTGAGTTGGAGGGCTCTACCTCCATCCATCGAGTCAAGTAATTCGCTATCGGAAATTCTTCCGCCGCCTATCTTGCTTCTTCTTTCTCCAAATCGGTTCCTAGTGTCAGTCAATCAAGATTCGCCATCAAGGGGGGAGGACCCACTTTAGGTTAGGCCGGTCTCGTCATTCACGCAATTCCCCGTCCATCGATTGATCACGCGAGTACGCATCCAGTCAGCGCATAGCGAATGAAAACAGTGTTCATCCTGGATTCTCCTCCTAAAAAAATGTCTATCCATTGATGCCTATTCATTCGGTCAAAGTCTCCACGGCCTTTCACGCCCCTCTGAGGTGCACCATGTTGATAGGAATCGGCAAAGACCTTGTTGTACACGTCCTCAAGGGCTGCATTCATGGCAATCATCACTAGTTTCCCCCGAGGGCATGGTATGGCTTTGTTCTTGGTCTTGTTTAATAGATGTCTAGTGCCGCATTTCCCCGTCCGAGAATCTCCATCTGCTCTAAGTGGGCGAGCTAGAATCCTTATGTCAGGTTGGTTGTTCAAAAGACTTTCTCTTTACCTTACCCTTTGCGTATTCATCTTTTTGAAAGCCCAGACCCATTCTTCTGGGTCTGCATTAGTCCTATTCCGGGCGCAAAGCGTCTTCAATAAAGACCTCTTTCTTTACTTTCTTCCCCATTTCTCATTTTGTTGATTGAAAGAGAATAAGCGCTATCCATTGAGTAAAGTAAATGGAGGGTTTGCTACAGTGATTCGGGTGGTTGGTGGCCCCTTCGAGAGTTGCGGGTCCTTGTCGCTACATGAGTGGTAGCTCACGCTCAAAAGTCCTCCGACACGAGTCCTAGTCGTTGCGTTGCGGTCCGTTTCCCGGTTTCGCTTGTGCGATTTGCACTTCTGATTGGTTCCATCCATCCCCAACCCTAATGAATCGAGTATGAAGGGGTCAAGCGGTTCGGGTTTTCGGTCGGTTCCCGTTCACCTTCCCCCCTCATAGTCCATTAGTGGGTAGGGTGGTAAACTAAGAGGCCGCCGGCCTCCTCTTCAGACGTGTCCTCGACAACCTGGCGGTTCTTCGGTCTCCGCTTTTGGGGGCGGGAGTGCTTGGTCGCTGGGCTTTCCTTTTCCTCAACCAATTTGGTTGTGTCAGCCGGTCTAACATTTTTTTATGGGCTGGCTTGACTGGACAACGATGGATTGAAGGTAAGATAGATTTGAGTTTAAGTGGCACAGGACCTTAGATCTACCATAGGGTAGAATACTACCGAATTCATTCTATTGAAGCGTGACATTTCATTTCCTGTTGCATTTCTTTGGTTTGGAAGTTCCAGAATGTTGTTTGTAGATTTCTAGCCCCCTATATTATATGCCAAAAGATTGATTCAAGTTCCGTGCTGCTCACACTCCTCGAGGCCAAGGACGGGTTCGAACCGTCATTCCAGGATTTGCAGTCCGATACATTTCCATTATGTTACCTAGCCAAACCCGCCACCTCATGTGCCAAAGTCAAACGATTGTTCTTCCTTCCCCGCTCCCTCATTTTCGACATATGCGGCGGCGGGTTACCAGAGAAGAGGGGACAACTTCTTTCTCCTTTGCATTGCTCAATCTTCCTTTTCTGATTGAAAATAGCTAGCCACTCCACTACTGGTACAGAGGCCAGATAGAAGGTTGCTTATATTTTCAGGCTCGAAAATATATCTTTTACCTCTCCTCCCTGTCTCCATTCTGATTGATTCGCTTCTTCCTTCGCGCAAGCCTTTGGTTCGCCCCTTGTTGTGTTGCATTTTCTGATCCTCTGCTTCAGTCTGCCTTCTTCGGAAAGCCGGGGTCCAACGTTGATTTCCGATTTCAATGTCAGCTCCAGCTTTTGGGCGGCCCAATTGGTTAGTTCAGCTATCACTGCTGGAAGCCCCTGCGGTTGTTCGGCTGCGTAATCCCCGTCCGCCTATCTCACATTTCCAAAGCATATTTTGATTTCATATTTCATTTTCCTTCACCCGTCCATTCCTTTCAAGCGCCCTTAGACTCGTTACGTTGTTCGACTGAACTCGTTGGCTCCGCGCTCTATTCGGCCGGAACCCAGTTCGTCGAGAACCTTCTCTCATAGATTCCCTTCACCAAGTCATCGCCAGCAATCCGCTCTTATTCCTTGGTGTCAAAGGGCGAGTTCCTTTCTTGTCTTGCCCAAAAACTTTCTTGATTCTCATTGGAGAAAGACTCTCCCTCTACTTTATTTGATAGGGGCAGAGAATACCACTCTGTCAATAACAAGAAAAAAGTAGCAATTCCGTTTCAAATGGTTTGAGCTTGAAAGCAACATGCTATCTATCGATAGGAGAGAACAGACTGCTATGCTATTGGCTGCTTCGCTTATCGATTCTATTATGGCCGGCTTGGAGACATCAGAGGAAGACTATCATCTCTATCCGGGTACGATCATAGCATAGCTTCATTCATTCGTTGAACCTTGGGGATAACCATTAGCATTGAGGTCAACCACCACACCACCTTTATCATACATACGACATTACACGACGCGAGAGTGCACGGCCAACACACACCTAAAGCGCCTACGTTTCGCTTGCAGCCAATACAACCACAACCTAACTTGCACGAGATTCAACAACCGAAGCTACTTGTAGTCCCGAGGGGACGGAATCCTCCAATAATAGTTAGCAGTACTGAAAAAGCGAGTCATCGGCCTGGGGAAAGAAAAGGATTGCCTTTGTAAAAAGAAAGAAAGGAACTCGCTTCACTCGCTAGGCCTTCGTAACAAAGGCGATTCTGTTCATGCTTCAGACGATGTGGCTAACGATATAGACTTCTATACTAATTCTATCAGACTTGTTCTATTATAAATAGAAAGGAGAACCTATAGGCCTGTTTAGCGCCTTTCCAAAGTCAACCTAAAAAAGACCTTTGCTTTGGTAAGTAAGGACCGAGGGAAAAATGAAAAACGTCCGCTAACGCCCACGGGAGAAGATCTTTTTTAGATCAGCAACGAATGTCTTGTATTTATGAAGAAATATTTCTCCTTGGGTTAAGAACCTGAATGCCATACCTTGCTGAAGGCGATTCACGAGAGAATCGTGCACAGTTCCCTTTGACCGAGATGTGAATGCCCATGATTTGCTCGGTATAGTGATGGATTTCATGGCCGACGTCTAACTGGCACGAATACGCTATCCTAGATGGAAATGACTTCCCCGCGGAGCATTTTATCTTTCGTCCTCGGACGTTCGGACCTTTTGTTTGATTCCAGTACTTGCGTTCTCATGCCCGGAACCCTCGCGACTGATTGGGAGAAAGAGCGAAATCGATAGGAATTCCACGGGGATTGCCTTCTCTTCTAATATATATGTTTTGATTTCATTATTAACATCCAATCCCATGCTAATAAGAAAAACGAGCGATTGCTAGTCAGCTTTCATTTTCTTCAAAAAAAATGGTAGGGACTGAGGCTCTGAAGGCTTTACAACTTTCTTCAATTAGGGAATAGCGCAGATGGATGAATCACGCGGTTCTGCAGCGTCCTTCAACTCGCTGTCCGTTCCCTTTCACTTTCTTTGCTGGATGGGAAGATGCGAATCGGGAAGGCCTTCCCACCACGCGAAGTTCAAACCTCGCCGGAGAGGAATTGAAAACCGGGAAAAAAGCCCTCCGCAATCGAAGGTGAAAGCGGGAAAAAGGCGACGAAAGCCTTTTTTTCTTTCATTTTCAGCCGACTTGAAAGGTGCTCTCAGTGTACCGCCATACGCACCCAGACATTAGACCAAGCAGGAACCGGGGATCAAAGTTCCATTGATTCATCTATCTCAAATAGGGAAAAAACGGAATCAAGAAGGGGTCAGCTGAGCTCTAACTGGTTAAACCCGCTTTGGTGGCCCGCCCCAAGTCTTGCCCATAGCTGACTTCTTTGCTAGATGATATCGAATAGTACGACTAGAGTTTAATTCCTCAGAAAGTCATAGTACGACTACAGGGAAAGAGATCTGAAAGTAGCCTTTTACCCCATTATTCGATGGTGAATGCAGCCTAGCTCTCCCCCTATCCCTTTGCGGTAAAGCTAAGACAAAACTCAGCTAGGACCGAAGAGAGGATTGCCAACCGGATGAAAACCGAAGAGAGCATTGCCAGTTTCATTCCAGTCTTTTTTCAATTGAGAAGTCAACCAACAGGTCAATCCTTCCCTTATATCATATCCATTTTACACAGTCTTTGTTTAAATAGTGTAAATAGTGCGAGACTTTCAACTAATGAAATCTAAACCAGCTAGTTCAGTCAGATACCGGCTAAGCAACCTCTAAAGTAGCTATCGGAGCAGTAGCAGCTTGAAATTCGCATACCAAAGACGATGGAATTCCCCACTTTCTAATGCAATACGGCAAAGCTTAGGGAGTCAGCCAGTCCAACATCAGTCATTCTAATGGAATATCTGGAATATCGAACTAGGAATTGAAATAATTTCTTTCTTTTTATAGACGAGTCAATTATATACCGGAAATATCGAAAAGTAAATGCTGTACCGGAAATGCGATATCTAAAGTCAATCTCAGTGAATTCCGTACAAAGCAGTCCAACCAAAACCTAACAGTATATCAGATCTATCCTATAAAGGTAGTCCCACACAAGTAATCGATACTACACCTTCGACCTTTGAGAAGTTACTTTGTGAAATAGGATTGATCCCTTGTACAATTTCTTCATTTTAGATAGCTAGAGCTAAGCCTGTCCAAAGAATGAGTCGGGTAGGACCTTTCAGTCAAGTGCCTTGCCTTCCTTACCTATTCATTTAGTCCAACAATTGAAATACCTATTCGCATTCCTTCCCAGTCCACTTCGAAAGTTGCTTTGTTCAGTCAAGAGATGCAATGCTGCGATGGATAAATCTCATATGCTCTCCAACTTGAAAGACCTTCTCTTCCCCCTCTTGGAAACAGGCTAGCGATGAGGAGAAAAGATGATGACAAACGAACTGAAAACTGCGAATGCTTCTAATTCATTGAATCTGATTTTAGAATCCAATTTGATTTTATATATATATAAAGCAGAGTGACGTCTTTATGACATTTCGTCTAGTCCGATCGAGAAACCTGCGCCCAAAGTGCTTACGTAGCCGGTCACTATTTGGCTAAGATCCTTGATGACTGATTCATAAACCACTCTAGCTTGATTTCATTCTTGTGTTAAGTGTTCGCATAGCGACTCAGGTCCTAACAACTTGATGTCAGACTGTTCAACATGAGGGACATCTAACTCCTCTAACACAGAGACCATAAAGACTAGGATTAGATTCTAAACAGACAAGTTTCAGCTTCGAAAATTAAGAAATATGTGTTTGACATGGGTCCTCACAATGCTCTGGGACCAGATGGTTTTCTTCCAATTTCCAGAAAGATTGGGGTGAAGTAGGGGTCTCTGTATGTGAATTTCTCAGTAATGCTTTTAGGCAGCCGAGATCCCAAGAGATCATGAATGACACTGTAATTACGTTAATTCCCAAACAAGATCCACCCCAAGTGATGCCCCATTTTCGGCCTATCTCTCTCTTGGTTAAGCTCAACACCAAGATAATTGCTAATCGATTAAGACCCATGATGTGTAAACTAGTAGGAGAGGTGCAATGTGGTTTTATACTTGGCAGACATGCGACAGATAAGACTATTCTGGCACAGGAAGCACTACATCCTATGAGAAAGAAGAAGGGCATGAAGGCCTGGATAGTGCAACAAGTGGACAAGGAAAAGGCAAATGACCGAGTTAGTTGGAAGTTCTTGGAGCAAGTCTTGCGTAAAGTAGGCTTCCAACAACAGTTGATTGACTTAATCATGTTTTGTGTTACATCTGCCAAACTATCGGTGATGTGGAATGGGGAGAGATTGGAGTTTTTTATACCTCAGAGGAGTCTTCGACAGGGTGATCCCCTATCTCCCTACTTTTTGTGTTATGTATGGAAGTTTTGGGTCAAATAATATCTAGAGAGCTGAAGGAGGGCCGCTGGAAGCGTTGAATCTGTCTAGAAGAAGCCCGAAATTGTCGCATCTATTTTTTGCAGATGACTTGATTTTCTTTGGCGAGGATTCATGGAGTCAAGCACTACTCATTCAGGAAATTTTAGCAGACTTTTGTGGAGAATCTGCCCAAAAGGTCAATTCTAAACTTGATTTCTCCCCTAATACACCTTCGTCGGGTATGGCGAGAGCGCTCAGCGAGAGGTTTGGAGTGTCGCTCTCTAGGGATCTGAGGATGTAGTATGTTCCAAGGGCTGTTCGCCCAATCCTCGCTCTAAAGGCTAAGCTTTGATAGACCTATTTGCCTAAAAAAAGTGGCATACGGTTTAGCCCGTTAAGTCAGAAACTAAAAGGAATCTTCTAAGCAGGAGAACGGATGTCCCTCTTCAATCCCCTGCTCCTACCATTGAAACAGCTAGGGGCTAGTAAATCCTGCCAATATCAGGGAAAGAATAGCTCCCGAAGGGCTTCCTTCTTTATCTAAGCGACTAATAGGCTTGGGTGGCTAGGGCACATGCTATCGAGGTTACACGCCTGGTCCCGCGAAATAAGTAAGACTAAAAAAGTCCAATGGAAATAGAATAGGTGCCAGTATCCATAGGCTTGTAGGTATGAGTTCGGATGTAGGCTGTTCTCTAGCCATAGAGAACAGTCGTCTCAGGAATCGTTTAGAGTGTTAGCAGATTTCCTTAGCGAAAAAAGGGGAAGTCACTTGTCTCTTCGATTGACTTTCATTCAATATCCCATTCCCGCTGCATCGGCTGGTCAAAGATCACCCCAAAATTGATTCAAAATATGCGGTTGGCATGGCAGTGTGAGGTGCTCGTCGATGTCTCCGAACCGTTATACCCCAAGCCACGGCGAAACAGCCCAAGCGCAAGCAAGCTTGGCCGCCCAGCGTCCTCAAATCATTCAATGTCATCAGCTGAGAATGTAGATCAGTCATTAATAAGTAAGGCCCAGAGAGCACACTTACATTCATTGTTCGATCTGAGTACAATCGAATTGCTAAGTTACAGCTACTCCTAGTACGAAGAAAAAGAAAGAAAGAAAAAAAGGGACAACAGTGTGTTGTGGTCGCGTACCCTTTGCACAGTTTTCTCTTCTGACTTTTAGACCTCCACTCCCTCTGCCACCATTAAATAGGCTTGACTTTAGAGCTTCTTCTTGCTTGAGCTGAGCACGTAAGCCAAGCCTTCACTTACTTATTGGTAGACTTTTCTGGAATCTCCATCTCCTCGTCGCACTTGTCAATCCGCCTTTCAAGAATATCTTGAATAATAGATCCCTCCATAAAGAAAACCGATGGAACAACCACATCACCCTAATCATGAGGAAATGCGCTATGCTATAATATCGCCCAAAGAGCTTCGTCCTTAGCTTTTGCAAAGCTTCTTTTCCCTTTCTTTTTTGCACAACCTTTTCCGTTATAGAGTCCAATCGCGAGAGTTTAAACTTTGTTGCACTGATCCGAGTTCGCCTGCCTTCTACTTAGTAGGTATGATGGGTGAACCGAACAATCGAGCCCCTATTAGATTAGACGGAGCTTCATTGGCTGGAATAAAAGCACAATAAGTTGCTTTACAAAAAAAGGAGTCCTTAGAATGTGTCAAAACCGTTATAGTACTACTACACCAAAGTCTCGTACTCGAACTGGCAAGAACAGCCCAGCTTGCTGGCTGACTATTACCTACTTACTTACTGGCTGACTTGGCAGCTGCCTTGAAAACCTATTATATTCTGATGACGAGCAGTTACGATGGCTCCTTCCTAAATAAGTTAAGTTATCTAAAAGTCTTTCTTTTTGTTTTCAACGATCTAGTGCTTGGTCCTTCACCTTTATGAGTAGGACTGACTCCCTTACATAGGTCTTATGTTCAGTACTTCGTATCAGGTTCTATTTATGGGACCTTCACGATCCTTTTTTGGTTCTTTCTGAAAAAAACCTAAGAGGCACGTGACTGACCCTGTGTTCAGCACATGAGTGAGCGTTACCGCGTATTTAGTGGAAGCAGATAGTTAGGGACTGACCTAGTACCACTTTGAGTTACTGCCCCGAAGTACTAGACCAGCTCCTGTTGAAGAATAAGGCTTTTGAGCTGACTGAGCATTGAATTTGGAACGCAGGCCAAACGAAGTCGTACTGAGGACACTAAGGACTGTCAAATCGGTACGTACAACATCCCCATTGCTGGACCTTTCTGGAAACAGAGTACCGTGCCGGCAGGATCCCTATAAAGAAAGCCGCACAGAAAGAGAAGACTACTTGGAATTCGGTGGGAATCCACAAAGACAACGTAGGAGATATCGCCCATTATACAGCAATATGGTGAGCATAGCCATGTCTGATGAAAGAGCCACCTGCTGACCTGGTGTTGACGAAAAAGTTCCGGAAGCATGCGAACAAGACTCGGGATCGCGGCTCGTACCAGTAAAGCCACAAAAATCAAAGAAGGCGCACGAAGGAAGGCAGTAGCATTAGCTTGAGAATTTGTTCCGAGGAATGAAAATAGCGGGACCTATTATTGAAGGGGGCTCTAGCATCATCAAATTCTGTTATTTAACCCCAGATTCATTATTAATGAGTAGCACATAAGGCCACTCGCGCCACAGAAGTGGTATATAAGTGGTTATCCTTAGCAGAGTGGTGGTACGACACTACTTATCATACCACAATGAAAATGACCCTATTTGAATTGAAGCCCTCTATCGCTATGCTCCAACACTTATACCTATGCCCCAGCCTGAAGGTTCCAATGTTGCCACGGCAGAGAGTCATTTCAGGGAGCAGTCGACTGTCATACAGATTTCGAAGGACAGTCAAGGGCACAAGTTAGAATGAAGCAATATGAGGATCAACATAGAAGTGAGAGAGAATTTTTAGTTGGAGATTGAGTTTTCTTGAGATTCCAGCCCTATACTATAGGCTTTTCCATAGCTGGTAGACAAAAATACCCAGCAAGCATCAGCTCTTCCTGAGAAGGATTCAATCCAGGCACAGGTTCCCCTACGACTTCGAGACTTGTTAGTACCGTACTACATTCAAGAGATTCTTTTGGAAAGTAGTAGGTTTCTAGCTCTACAAGGAGCCTTCCTCTTTAGATGCTTTCTTTAGCATTGATCTGGAGTTGAGGTCGCAACCACTATCATATTAGACAGTGTTCGAGACTGCTTCCGCTCAGTTTAGCTCGACTATCCAATAGAAAGCTGTCTTTGACATTCTCGGGTTCGGTGCCCCATAGTTTCGGCAGCCAAGCTGAAATATGATGGGGCCATTGTGTGTGACTGCTTCTCATCGTGATTCCTGTCTAGATAGAATGAAGAAAGGACGTTTGGCAGTAAAGTGCTGAAATCTTAAGCTATGGACTCACCTGATAGAAAAATTTGAAAAAAGAATGTTATTTCCTCTCGCGCGGGATATAGGACGGCCCCTTATTGCCTAGTCGGCTTTTGTCTTCCTTTTTCCATGCTTTCTTTGTGGCGGCTAAACATGTCGCCTGTTCCTTTGTTCGCAAATTCCGATATGAAATAAAGTGAAGCAAAACTCAGAGGAAGCACTCTCCCAATTTCTCTTTGCAAACGATGTTATAATAGAATGGCCATAAACGGAATCTTAAGAAGCTTAAAATCTTTCTGGAAACAAGTAAGATATTTAATGGCCAAAAGGTCAATTTCGATAAGAGCCAGTGCTTCCTCTCGAACATAGCTCCTCGCATAAATTCCAGATCATTGAAGATGTTCCCTTGTCCCTCAAGAGAATAAAGAGAGAACATTGTCTTCCTCTAGTGGAGAAAATGAAAAAGATAATCTCAGGTTGGAAAATCAAATTGTTGTCCTCCGGAGGTCGACTAACGCTTATTAAACATATTCTAGTCTTCCGATGCATATGTGAAAGTTTTTTCAGAAAGCATTCCGGGAACAAGAATAAGAGTAAAGGCCTTCCTTGTAATTGTAGTAGGCTTGTTTGCAAGAGAGAAGAAGCAGCTTCAACGATGTAATCAGACCTGTGAGAGTAAGCATGAGAAGCCAGTCTGTCTGCAATTGAGTTGCCTTGTCTATAGATGTGAGAAACCATCATGCCAGAAGACAATAAGCCGATGCATTCTCTGATAAAGTAAAGCACATGTCAAGGGGTGGATATAAGACCAAGGATAGAGTCCAACATAACTTTGGAATAAGATTCAATGTCATTCATTTGGATGCCCTTATCATAGTTTGAACCCATCTCTGAGAGCTCTAGTCTCAGCCATCATGTTAGTACCATTGTGATAGAATGAAGAAAAATCAAAAAAGATAATCAATATATATATATATATATATATAAATCAAAATTTGTGACCTGAACTCTGTCTCAGGATACCACCACCTGCACTCTTTCCCATTGCAGCTGATCCATCTATGTTGGAGTTTGGTACATTTGGGGGGGGGGGGGGGTGGGATGATTTGATCCATATCCCGCTTTGATTTCCCTTCGGGCTCCTTATTCCGGGGCTATTCTTTATCACGGCTCCTCTTATACTTTCCAACCAACCCTGTTGACTCAGAGTATTCAACCCCCCATTAGCCTAGCCATCTGATTCCTCCGCTGCCATCTTCGCTTTTGGCTCCTTGTCATTTGATCTGGGGGAATCAACCTCGAAGAAGGGAGCCTAGGAGCGTAGTTTGGCATGTGTTCCAAATTCAACGCTAAAATTCCAGCTTCAACCGTTCTGCAGCTCATAATCATATTATGGAAAATGAGGCATGGGAAAACGGCACCAATTCTGTCCAATAACACAAAAAACTTCTTTTTAAGTCCTTCGGCCTTCGCAAACAAACAGCCCGACCAACCCAAGTAATCCCCCATAACATCAATCAGTACCGCAAAAGGCTCAAAATCTAAGACTCCAGCAGCTGCGGAGCGGGGGATAAAGGAACAACAGGATTACAACATTGCACAGGATCAATCAGAATGCGGGAGCGCAGAGCCTTTAAGAGATATGGGGTGCGGGAGCATAATACTAAAGACTAAAGATTCCCCCCGGTTTTTAATGCAGAGAGTGCGCGAAAAGCAGCTACAGATACATGACATAAGAAAGAGTGGTGCACTTGAAGACTAAAAGTACATCGTAGCGCAAAAGAGAAACCCGCAGAAAGAGGATCCCGCAGAAAGTTTCCACTTTTGTCCAGCTGAAAAATGGTATGCAATAGTCTAAGATGCTTAATAGCTCCAACAAGCGCGAAAGCCATTGCTTCTTGCTTTCGAGCCCAAGCATACGTTTGCTTAGTAAGGTTGCTTCTTTTTATATCTACTCAAAAACTTCAAGGCGCGTTAGCGCTTTTTTATTTATTTCTTTTGATTTTTCAATAAGGGGCGGAGCTTGAAGAAGCGAGGCTATCAGAGAAAAAAGTGCTAGTTGTAGCGTGCATTTGACTAAAAACATGGAAAGTCAAGGCTCTGGGCAACGAGTGGGAGGGAGCCTTGACTTGAAGCATTGTACAAGTGCTTAAGGCTCCTTCGGGCCATGGCCACAACTATCATATAAGGCAAGGCTTGTAAGCAAGCTACCAGTGCCTATCGGCGGGGACTGGGCTTGTCTTGGTTAGTAGTGCCCGCCCGCCGACCCATGAATTCTTCAGAGCGGGCCGGCAGGCCGGGTGTACGGGAACCATTGAAGAAGTGCCTCAACGCGCCGCTGCCGCTACTTCTCCTCCTTTTATGAAATTATGAACTACACTTCACTTTCTCGATTCCAAGGCAACTTATCCTTTTGGAGCTGACGAAACAAACTACGCGAACCCTCAATGAAGCCAACATAAATCCGATCCGAATCAAGAAAATAAAAGGCAGTTTCATTATGGTAGTATACCAGCCACCTGTTCTGGAACTGGAAGTTCCAATCGGAGCATATAGATCCGTAAATGGATTTGTATCTATAGCCACTTCAGTCGTGTTTGTCGTTTCTTGTAAGTATATTTTTTCTGGGAACATGGTCAACCAGAAATTTTTATGTTCGCGATTCTTCATCCACCGATGCAAAAAATGCTCCAGTTTTCCATTCTCATATGAGGCCGGAAAGTTGTTTATTGGCAACAGGTCGACACGAAGTGATTCATCATCCTCAAACATGAGCCGATCGTTAGTTAGGGACGGTTTAAATATCAGAAAATTCCCACAAATTGAATGAAAAGTGGGTCCATGTAAATAATCGAGACCTTGCAAACAACAACGCTCCTTCCCCATATGGATTTCGGAACCCAAAGGCAATCGTTGAGTGAATTGTATCTTCTTTGTGTTAGTTAACCTAAGCCGCACCCTTGCTGCTGGGATGGGGCTCGGCCCCTGAACCGTACGTGGGACGAGTTTCTGCCTCATACAGCTCGGGCCGAAACCCGGGGGAAGTTTAGGAGATATGGAGAGTGTCACACCCCTGCGCCGCGTGCGGAATCCACGGCGCGGTGACGTATGAACAGTTGAATCATGCTCAAGTATTGAATAAGAACAACCACAATGGATTACTACGTTTCATAATGTTTAGACAGTTGTTTAGTTATAGACAAACTATCTACCAAAATAATGACAAGTACAGACCCAAAATATAGTTTACAAAATAAGACTTCAAACAAGACAATTAAACAATTAGGATTTAGTGTGTTTCTAATCCATCCTAGCATGTTTCTTCATCTTGTTCTATCTTAGAATGGTCTCCTTAGTTGTCTCTGAGAAAGTCTTAAACCTGGTTACCTGAAACACGTGAAAAGTAACTGTCAACTACAGAAGTAGTTGGTGAGAACAATAGGTTTAACATAAGTAATCATGCATTTGTAAAATAAAGCATAGGTATATTACAACAATAATTGAATTACATGGATTGGTTGCAACCCAAACTATCATCAAGTATGAAAAATGAGTGTAAATAGTCCAATCACTGTTTGCACGAAAGCCAACATATAATATCAAGTCCCAAACCACGTTTGGAGTTAGATAATACATCAGCAGTTTTGATAACCATAATGACACCAAAACTGCAGTTAGCTTTTAAAACAAATTTAAAAGCTAACTCCATTTTGGATAATGAACCAGTGTGTCCGCTTTCCCTTGTTGTGATCACCGAGTACTAAAGTTAATGAAACTTGATGGGTTTATAAGTTTGTTTACAACGATGGACACCATGCTTTTGCATTTTGCTTTAAAAGTAGCGTGTTAATGCCTTATTTGATAACATGATTTGAAAACCCTGTTTGAATACCGTGAACTGAATCCTTTGTTTTGAACACCAAGAAATGAATCCATTGGTTTGAACACCATGAAATGAATCCATTGTTTTGAACACCACCATGAAAACCATTGTTTGAATACCTTGTTTTGAATACCCTTGATTGAGTACAAAAAAATTGCGACCTTGTATAGAAACAAGGTTTATAACAAAAGTTTATAAGATCCATTATTTAAAAATGATTATCATATATAAAACCATTTAAGTAAATCTGATATAAAATAGTTCAAAAAGCCTTTATAAAACTTTTTAATAGAAAGAGTTTATTAATTGATAAATCCTTTAAAACAGCTCATGAATCCCTTGGATTCGTGCAATGAACCTGTAACGTTTGTAAAATAGAACACATCTTGAATCATGAAATACGATTGTAAATATAGAGTTTGATCACGTGTTTCACCCCAAAACAGTTGTAAAACAGTAAAAGAGGGGCTAATGTTCTCACCTGTCTGCAGTAGACTCTGAACTATAACAAATAGCAAGTAGCAAACAGGACTTCTAACTGGTTCCTATATCATTGTAATCATACATAAGATATAAGATTTATAATTGTATAGGCCCTGATTTATTGATTGACTTGTGTTCTCTTGAACTTGATTAACATTTGAATACATGAACTCATGGTTAAGATTGTTGTGTAAACTTTAAAGTCATGGTTATGATACTTGATCGACCAATGATTCATGAAAAGACTATGTTATGGTATTTTATGCACCAACTCATTATGCATAAATAGCATGTGTTTATGAATTTGATAACCTTGTGAACATGAATTGCGAAAAGATGTTCAATTGTTTATGACCTTGATATTGTGTCTTGATCCCATAGTTATGATAAGTTATACACCTATCCGGATGAGATCAATTTGCCAATACATTAGATTGTGGGTTCAACCTTGGGCCTTGAATCCGTATAATGTAATGGGCCAAATTGAAATACTATGGGCCATTTAAGTGTGTTGTTGGGCCAACAATGGGCCTTATACCCATGAAATCGGGGTGGGCTTTAAACAAAGTCCATGGATCTCCTACGTTAGTAATGGGCCAATTGAATGTGATGTTGGGCCAAGTAAGATTGAGTTGGGCCGAATGGGAAGTAGTAGGCCACCTATGAGAATTGTTGGGCCCAAAAGTCCTATTGGACTTATTCTAATATGGGCCAAAGTTAAACAATAGATTGGGCCAAGAAGTGTAAAGAAAATCGCATGTTGGGTCTCGGCC
Source organism: Mikania micrantha (assembly GCA_009363875.1). Lineage (NCBI taxonomy): Eukaryota > Viridiplantae > Streptophyta > Magnoliopsida > Asterales > Asteraceae > Mikania > Mikania micrantha. The sequence goes on along the minus strand of CM018694.1, from coordinate 10,435,723 downwards.
AATCCTCTTAGCAGCGAACCTTTTTGGTTCATGGGGCTAGGTTCGCCGGTCATGCTCCAGCCAACAGGGTTCGACTTTCATGATTTGCATGCAAGATTCGTGGAAGTCATCAGATCAGAGGGTTCGGCTTGCATGCAACGAACCATATAGGTTTGAGAAGGCTCGCCGTAGACAAAGGGTTCGTGAACAAGATGACCACATGCAGGTTCGCTAGTGAGTTAGGGCTCGCATGGCTATCCTTATGTTCACCTACTGGCAAAGGTTTGGTCATCAAATGAAAGTTCGGCTGATGGTAATCCCGAGGGTTCGTGCATGGCGACTAGGGTTCGTGGGATGATCATCATGTAGGGTTCGCAGAAGATTCGCACTGGGGAGGGTTCGTTGGTCATCAAATGGTTGGTGAAGGCTCGTGGGACTCCCTAGGGTTCGACTGGTAACCCAACGAACCATGAAGGGTTCGCCAAGGTTCGCTAGGATCTCACTGGTTCGGCCAGGAAACCCTAATGGGTTCGGCTTCATCACCCCCACCGAACCTGTTCACCTGCAACCTCCTTTCATCGAATCTTCATCGAACCACCAGCTACAGAACACGATCTAAGTCATTCTAACCATGAGAAAGGTTACTACATGTGCGAGACTCGAAGTAGGATGCTAAGGACCGGCTATGTATGTGTTTACCAAAACCCACGAACGAAAACCCCATTTTTCAGCACTTTAATTCGATTATACCTCGTTTTTGGCCGGATGAATCCACAGATCCCTTGTACTTTCGTGTAGAGGATGTCGAGAGCTTCGCGTGGACACCAAAAACACCAAAATCCGTCGAGAAACGAGTGAGTTACGCGCGTTTAAAGTCGGTTTTCTAGAGAGAGAGAGGGTTGGACGAGTTTTTAGTGAGAGAAAGGGTTAGTGGCTGATTTAATGAGGGAATTGGCCTTGTTCAAGGCTTTTATAGTCCGGGTGGTATTCGGGTCCGTTTCGGTCTCTCGGTTCGCATTTCCGGAACGTAACGCGTATTTTACGCGGTTTAAATAAAATAGTTGTTAAACTCAATAAAATGGTGAGTTTCAAAATTGTAAAAATATAAAATAATTATTTTAACTAATTGTTCGAAAACACATCGTTAAACAGTCACAATTACGTGTATACCCGCAATCGCGTACATTTTCCGATCGTGTTAAAATATTTAAAGCCGTTCACTCGTAATTATAAGTTCAACATTCATATCATTATGGATCGTCACCCATAACTATACTCAGTCTCGCTTACGCATTACGATTTTGTTTGATTAATTGTCATAATATTCGTCTTAACACTACGCACTAACACTATCATGTTACACCAAACGCAGTATATATATAGGGCTCACTCTCGCTGCCCACCACTGTTTCGATATAACACGATACTGTTCTTGCCTAGTGTAATCGACTGTAAATAAATAATATATACTTGTTGTCAAATAATAAAGATTCTAACACACAAGCACATAATGAACACATGATTCACATTGACTGACTGAACATAGATACACACTGTTCTAACACTGTTTATGACTATCATGACTAAATGTACAAATGTTACAGTCTCCCCTAGTTAAGGGAATTTCGTCCCGAAATTAACTAGCCGAAGATACTGTAAAAAGATGAGGGTACTTAAGCTTCATCTGGTCTTCACGTTCCCAGGTGAACTCAGCACCGCGTTTGCCCTCCCATCGTACCTTTACGATCGGAATACGGCTGCATTTAAGTTTCTTGATCCCATGATCCATGATTTCAACCGGACGTTCTATGAATTGCATGTTGTTCTGAATCTGAATGTCTTCCAGTGGAATCTGAACATCATGATCCGCCAAGCATTTCTTAAGATTAGATACGTGAAAAGTATCGTGAACATTGCTTAGCTCCACTGGAAGTTTAAGTTTGTAGGCTACGAGACCAATCCGTTCCAGGATCTCAAAAGGTCCAACGTACCTTGGTGCAAGTTTCCCTTTCTTCCCAAATCGGACAACGCCTTTCCAGGGAGAAACTTTGAGTAAGACTCGGTCACCGACTTGAAACTCAAGCGGTTTCCGACGTCGATCAGCATAACTCTTCTGCCGATCTCGTGCGGCCTTAAGCCGTGACTGAATGATTGTGATTTTGTCTGATGTTTCCTGAATGAGTTCTGGTCCTACGACCTGCGAGTCACCAACCTCGGTCCAACAGACCGGTGATCGGCACTTCCTACCATATAAAGCTTCGAATGGTGCACATTGAATGCTCGTATGGTAGCTGTTGTTGTACGAAAACTCGATAAGTGGAAGATGAGTGTCCCAACTTCCACCGAAGTCAATGACACAAGAACGAAGCATGTCCTCGAGTGTTTGGATAGTCCTTTCGCTTTGACCGTCAGTTTGGGGATGATACGCCGTGCTAAGATTAACACGAGTTCCCAAAGCCTTTTGCAATGATTGCCAAAAGCGAGAAGTGAAGCGACTATCACGATCAGATATGATTGATGTTGGTGTACCATGACGCGCAATGATTTCGTTGATGTACAATGTGGATAACTTCTCCATCTTGTAATCCTCTCGGATCGGGAGAAAATGAGCAGATTTGGTGAGTCGATCAACGATCACCCAAATCGAGTCGAAACCTCGCGGAGTTCTCGGCAACTTAGTTATGAAATCCATGGAAATTTTTTCCCATTTCCATTGAGGAATTTCAGGTTGCTGCAGAAGTCCCGAAGGCTTTTGATGTTCTGCTTTGACTTTGGAACAGGTAAGACATTTTCCCACGTACAGTGCTATGTCTTTCTTTATTCCCGGCGACCAGTAAGATGTCCTCAAGTCCTGATACATCTTATCGGCTCCAGGATGAACTGAGTATCGCGACTTATGAGCCTCATCACAGATGAGTGTGCGCAATTCTTCAGACCTTGGAATCCAAATGCGGCCATGGAGATATAACACCCCATCAGATCGAGGTTCTAGTTTCTTCTCAATGCCGCAATCCAAGTCTGTCTTGAGTTGATTATCCGTTACTACTTGTTGTTGTACGATACGAATCAAGTCTTTCAAGTTTGGCTGTGTGTTGATCTCCATGGCTCTGACACGAATTGGTTTGACTGGTTCCTTACGACTAGGAGCATCCGCCACCACATTGGCTTTACCCGGATGGTAACGAATCTCACAGTCGTAATCAGTTAGAAGCTCAACCCAACGTCGTTGTCTCATGTTGAGTTCTTTCTGATTGAGAATGTGTTGCAGGCTCTTGTGGTCTGTATAGATGACACATTTAGTACCATAAAGGTAGTGTCTCCAAATCTTCAATGCAAAGACCACAGCCCCTAGCTCAAGGTCATGAGTAGTGTAATTCTTCTCGTGAACCTTAAGCTGTCTTGAAGCATATGCAATGACCTTGTCTCGTTGCATAAGTACACAACCGAGACCAAGGTTTGAAGCATCACAGTAGACAATGAAATCATCACTGCCTTCTGGAAGACTAAGGATAGGGAAATTGCATAACTTCTGTTTAAGAAGTTGAAACGCATCTTCTTGTTTCTGTCCCCATATAAAGGCTTGACTTTTCTAAGTCAAAGTGGTAAGTGGCAATGCAATCTTAGAGAAATTCGCAATGAATCTCCTGTAATAGCCCGCCAGACCCAGAAATGAACGAATCTCTGTTGGAGTAGATGGAGTAGTCCAGTTCTTAATCGCCTCAATCTTTGCTGGATCTACATGTATTCCATCCCTGTTTATGACATGTCCTAAGAAGTGAACCTCCTTTAGCCAAAATTCACACTTGGAGAATTTAGCATAAAGTTGTTCCTCTCTTAGTAGTTCTAAGACTTTCTTCAAATGATCCTCGTGCTCTTGTTCTGTCTTTGAGTAGATCAGTATATCGTCAATGAAAACAATAACAAACTGATCCAAGTATGGCCTGCAGACTCGGTTCATCAAGTCCATGAACACTGCGGGTGCATTGGTCAGCCCAAATGGCATAACCATAAACTCATAGTGTCCATATCGAGTCCTAAACGCAGTCTTTGGTATATCCTCATCATTTACTCGTAACTGATGATACCCGGACCGTAAGTCAATCTTAGAGAAGCGAGTTGCTCCCTGTAATTGATCAAACAGATCATCGATCCTGGGCAAAGGATATCTATTCTTGATTGTCAACTTGTTCAGCTCACGATAATCGATGCACATACGAAATGAACCGTCTTTCTTCTTGACAAAGAGAACCGGAGCTCCCCATGGAGAGAAACTCGGTCTAATGAAACCTTTGTCTAAAAGTTCTTGAAGCTGACTAGACAGTTCTCGCATCTCAGATGGTGCTAATCGATATGGTGACTTCGCCACTGGATTGGCTCCAGGGACGAGATCAATTCTAAACTCCACTTGTCGGACTGGTGGTAGTCCAGGCAAGTCTTCTGGAAATACATCCGGATAATCTCTGATGACTAGAACGTCTCCAACTGCTTTCTTATCAGGTTTCTTTTCCACCACGTGAGCCAGGAACGCATAGTATTTCTTCTTTAGATACTTCCTTGCCTTGATGCAGGATACAATCTTCAATCCGCGGCAGGGTTTCTCGCCATAGATTCTCATCGTTTCGCCGGACGGTAAAGGAATTCGAATAAGTTTCTCCGAACATACAATTTCGGCATTGTTTTTGGATAACCAATCCATTCCTATCACCACTTCGAAACTTCCAAGGGTCATAGGAATAAGATCGATGAGGAAAAGATGGTCGTTTAATCTTAACTCACAACCATGAATTATAGAATCTACAAGTATAGTGTTACCATCAGCTACTTCTACGGTATAGGGGGCAGTAAGTATAGATGGTTCTATGTTAAGCAAAGAAGCAGTATGAGCAGAGATAAAGCTTTTATCAGCACCAGTATCAAATATGATAGAAACGTAATGACCATTAAGGAGAAATGTACCCGTGACAACTGCTGGCTCCTCGCGTGCTTCGGCAGCTCCGATAACAAAGGCACGAGCAGTAGCAGTAGTGTTGTTGAGTTTTGGGCACTGATTTCTGAAGTGTCCTTCTGCCCCACAGTTATAACAGGCCCTTCCACCTGTAGCAGTAGTAGTGGTAGCAGTTGTAGTAGCAGCAAGATGAGCAGATCGACAAGTAGCTGCTAAGTGTCCCATTCGCCCACACTTTAGACACTTTTTGCATGGAGTGGCGGGTAGATGATGATATTGGCATTTGGTGCATAGTGGGAACGGGCCAGTATAGGGCTTCCTGGCATTAGCAGGTTGTGGCATAGCAGTAATAGGTGTGGCATGAGTAGGTGTAACTGCAGTCAGGGCTGCAAAGTTCTTGATTGTCTTTTGCTTCTTCTTCTTGGGATGTTGTTGTTCAGGCTTCTTGCCTTCATCAATCTGTGCTCTCTTATACCCTTTTCGGGTGAGCACTCCAGACTTGACGTATTCTTCGGTAAGGCTAGCTCCAAGATGAATCGCTGCCTCCAGAGTAGTGGGGTTATTCCCCATCACAGTTCCTCTGACAACCAGAGGTAAGCGATGTACTTCTCTATTCTGCGGGATAGAAGGGTAACCAAGTGTGGCACCAAAATGCACAACTCATGGAAACGAGTTGTATACTTGGCGTTTTCACCACTATCTTGCACCAGATTCCACATCTCTACCTCCAGTTTCTTCAGCTCGTGACGTGGACAAAACTTCTCCACAAGTAAGTTCTTGAAGCCGTCCCACGGTAAAGCTAAAGCAACTTCCCGTCCTCTGGTGTTCTTCTCAGAGTTCCACCAGGTGAGTGCGCCTTTGTGAAAAGCGCTCGAGGCCATTTTGACCTTCAGGTTCTCAGGACATCCTGTGAAATCAAGAATATCCTCGATGCTCTCTAACCACTGTAGTAGACCAGTAGCTCCTTCGGTACCAGCGTACTTAGGAGGCTTAGCATCATTGAACTGCTTGAAAGTGAAGTTAGCAGTTCCAGTAGTTGTAGCATTTGAGTTATGTGCTGAATCACTAGTACTTCCCCTAAGATTCTGGGTAATATCAGTGACCGTTCCCGGAATGACATCTCTCATGTGTATAGCGATGGCTCGGGCAATCTTGTTGATCTCATCGTCGTTGCCACTTGTCGAACCCCCTCCGTTAGGATCACGTCGGGGAGGCATTCTATGAATAGAAGCCACAAGTGGTCAGTAACGAGAAAGGATACAATTGAATTTGCATGATAAAATTTAGTAATATATCCATACTACTAGTATTATCATTCAATTGTAATATGAGCATGTACACGTATAAGCAATCAGCTCATTAGCATACTTCTCACGTGAATGTGTATAACGTTCCATGATCTCACTCCACCAAACCTACACACTGACACTTTCCCGATATACCGAAGATAGCTTATATATAGGGCATACGAAAGGGTCAAGCAAACTGCCAGCCCAGACGCCATCCCACCACCGCTTCGATATACCACGATCATGTCCTTGCTAGCATTTGGCAACATGTTTGTACTGATTTCCAAGTGTGTTCCATTGATTAAGAATCCCATGATCTTTGATCAACTTGAACTATGATAGAATCCATGATTGAACTATGATTAGGTTATGTGTGCACCTACTAACAGTTGTTAACATGTAGAACTAAGTCATATGAGTGCTCTACATTGTTATTGTTAAACTATGTTAGTAAGTACTAATGATGTAATCATTTAAGAATTTCACTTAAGGTTTACATTGAAAGAATGTTCACCACTTGATTGATTTACCATAATGTTTTGGTTCATCCAAGTTTGAATTGTACTATGATTTGATTCACCAATGATTGTATCTCCTGTGTTTTGACTAATGTTCAATGATCCAGTTGCTCCCGAATCTTCTCTTCAAGTACGAACGCCGGGTTCCCCCCTGACATACCGAAATAAGCTTATATATAGGGTAAGCTCTCACCGACCCACCACTTACCTCAGCACGTCAGCGTTAATCCGCCGTTTGTACTTAGAGCTAAGATTCCAACTCCTGATTGATTATGATTGTTTCATGATTGCCTCTTGTACTATGGATATGATTATGACTGTGTAAACCACGGTTCTTAATTTACTTGAAATTAAAACCTTAGGTTTCTGTATATGTGTCCTAGGTTGATTTAACCTAGGTTCCCAATACTTACAGTATTGAGTAATATGATTCCTTGTGAGAACTTCAACTAAAGAATACTGTTACACAGATTCTAAGTTATAAAGTTCCTATGATAAAGAACACCTGATAATGATAACATGACAAGGATTTCAAATCAAGATTCTAAATTAATAGATCTTGACATCTGAATTCCTATGATAAACATGACAAGGATTTTAGATCAAAGATACTAAGAATACAGATCTTTGCCTCTAAATTCCCATAATGAACTCTGATGGAGAATTCCAGATCAAGGATACAAAGAATACAGATCCTTGCCCCTGGAATTCTTTAATGATCTCTGTGTGAGAATTTCAGATCAAGGATACTAAGAATACAAATCCTTGCCTCTGAAATCCTTAAATGCATATGTGTGAGAATTTAATTCGGTTTCTAAAATTATAGAATTCCGATTCAAATTCCTTGACTCGATATCTAATCTTAGTAAAATATCCCTAAGATCTTTCAAGCTTAATGTAGACTTAATGCTCACTTAAGTTACTTAGATCCTATGTATCCTCAAGTCTATAGCACTTAGTCCTATTGGGTAGCTTAGGTTATAGTCTAGGTCATTAAACATTGGGTTTTTCCTAGTTCTCTACAACCTTGGCTCTGATACCAACCTGTCACACCCCTGCGCCGCGTGCGGAATCCACGGCGCGGTGACGTATGAACAGTTGAATCATGCTCAAGTATTGAATAAGAACAACCACAATGGATTACTACGTTTCATAATGTTTAGACAGTTGTTTAGTTACAGACAAACTATCTACCAAAATAATGACAAGTACAGACCCAAAATATAGTTTACAAAATAAGACTTCAAACAAGACAATTAAACAATTAGGATTTAGTGTGTTTCTAATCCATCCTAGCATGTTTCTTCATCTTGTTCTATCTTAGAATGGTCTCCTTAGTTGTCTCTGAGAAAGTCTTAAACCTGGTTACCTGAAACACGTGAAAAGTAACTGTCAACTACAGAAGTAGTTGGTGAGAACAATAGGTTTAACATAAGTAATCATGCATTTGTAAAATAAAGCATAGGTATATTAAAGCAATAATTGAATTACATGGATGGGTTGCAACCCAAACTATCATCAAGTATGAAAAATGGGTGTAAACAGTCCAATCACTGTTTGCACGAAAGCCAACATATAATATCAAGTCCCAAACCACGTTTGGAGTTAGATAATACATCAGCAGTTTTGATAACCATAATGACACCAAACCTGCAGTTAGCTTTTAAAACAAATTTAAAAGCTAACTCCATTTTGGATAATGAACCAGTGTGTCCGCTTTCCCTTGTTGTGATCACCCAGTACTAACGTTAATGAAACTTGATGGGTTTATAAGTTTGTTTACAACGATGGACACCATGCTTTTGCACTTTGCTTTAAAAGTAGCGTGTTAATGCCTTATTTGATAACATGATTTGAAAACCCTGTTTGAATACCGTGAACTGAATCCTTTGTTTTGAACACCAAGAAATGAATCCATTGGTTTGAACACCATGAAATGAATCCATTGTTTTGAACACCACCATGAAAACCATTGTTTGAATACCTTGTTTTGAATACCCTTGATTGAGTACAAAAAAATTGCGACCTTGTATAGAAACAAGGTTTATAACAAAAGTTTATAAGATCCATTATTTAAAAATGATTATCATATATAAAACCATTTAAGTAAATCTGATATAAAATAGTTCAAAAAGCCTTTATAAAACTTTTTAACAGAAAGAGTTTATTAATTGATAAATCCTTTAAAACAGCTCATGAATCCCTTGGATTCGTGCAATGAACCTGTAACGTTTGTAAAATAGAACACATCTTGAATCATGAAATACGATTGTAAATATAGAGTTTGATCACGTGTTTCACCCCAAAACAGTTGTAAAACAGTAAAAGAGGGGCTAATGTTCTCACCTGTCTGCAGTAGACTCTGAACTATAACAAATAGCAAGTAGCAAAAAGGACTTCTAACTGGTTCCTATATCATTGTAATCATACATAAGATATAAGATTTATAATTGTATAGGCCCTGATTTATTGATTGACTTGTGTTCTCTTGAACTTGATTAACATTTGAATACATGAACTCATGGTTAAGATTGTTGTGTAAACTTGAAAGTCATGGTTATGATACTTGATCGACCAATGATTCATGAAAAGACTATGTTATGGTATTTTATGCACCAACTCATTATGCATAAATAGCATGTGTTTATGAATTTGATAACCTTGTGAACATGAATTGCGAAAAGATGTTCAATTGTTTATGAGCTTGATATTGTGTCTTGATCCCATAGTTATGATAAGTTATACACCTATCCGGATGAGATCAATTTGCCAATACATTAGATTGTGGGTTCAACCTTGGGCCTTGAATCCGTATAATGTAATGGGCCAAATTGAAATACTATGGGCCATTTAAGTGTGTTGTCGGGCCAACAATGGGCCTTATACCCATGAAATCGGGGTGGGCTTTAAACAAAGTCCATGGATCTCCTACGTTAGTAATGGGCCAATTGAATGTGATGTTGGGCCAAGTAAGATTGAGTTGGGCCGAATGGGAAGTAGTAGGCCACCTATGAGAATTGTTGGGCCCAAAAGTCCTATTGGACTTATTCTAATATGGGCCAAAGTTAAACAATCGATTGGGCCAAGAAGTGTAAAAAAATCGCATGTTGGGTCTCGGCCAATCCTCTTAGCAGCGAACCTTTTAGGTTCATGGGGCTAGGTTCGCCGGTCATGCTCCAGCCAACAGGGTTCGACTTTCATGATTTGCATGCAAGGTTCGTGGAAGTCATCAGATCAGAGGGTTCGGCTTGCATGCAACGAACCATATAGGTTTGAGAAGGCTCGCCGTAGACAAAGGGTTCGTGAACAAGATGACCACATGCAGGTTCGCTAGTGAGTTAGGGCTCGCATGGCTATCCTTAGGTTTGCCTACTGGCAAAGGTTTGGTCATCAAATGAAAGTTCGGCTGATGGTAATCCCGAGGGTTTGTGCATGGCGACTAGCGTTCGTGGGATGATCATCATGTAGGGTTCGCAGAAGATTCGCACTGGGGAGGGTTCGTTGGTCATCAAATGGTTCGTGAAGGCTCGTGGGACTCCCTAGGGTTCGGCTGGTAACCCAACGAACCATGAAGGGTTCGCCAAGGTTCGCTAGGCTCTCACTGGTTCGGCCAGGAAACCCTAATGGGTTCGGCTTCATCACCCCCACCGAACCTGTTCACCTGCAACCTCCTTTCATCGAATCTTCATCGAACCACCAGCTACAGAACACGATCTAAGTCATTCTAACCATGAGAAAGGTTACTACATGTGCGAGACTCGAAGTAGGATGCTAAGGACCGGCTATGTATGTGTTTACCAAAACCCACGAACGAAAACCCCATTTTTCAGCACTTTAATTCGATTATACCTCGTTTTTTGCCGGATGAATCCACAGATCCCTTGTACTTTCGTGTAGAGGATGTCGAGAGCTTCGCGTGGACACCAAAAACACCAAAATCCGTCTAGAAACGAGTGAGTTACGCGCGTTTAAAGTCGGTTTTCTAGAGAAAGAGGGTTGGACGAGTTTTTAGTGAGAGAAAGGGTTGGTGGCTGATTTAATGAGGGAATTGGCCTTGTTCAAGGCTTTTATAGTCCGGGTGGTATTCGGGTCCGTTTCGGTCGCTCGGTTCGCATTTCCGGAACGTAACGCGTATTTTACGCGGTTTAAATAAAATAGTTGTTAAACTCAATAAAATGATGACTTTCAAAATTGTAAAAATATAAAATAATTATTTTAACTAATTTTTCGAAAACAGATTGTTAAACAGTCACAATTACGTGTATACCCGCAATCGCGTACATTTTCCGATCGTGTTAAAATATTTAAAGCCGTTCACTCGTAATTATAAGTTCAACATTCGTATCATTATGGATCGTCACCCATAACTATACTCAGTCTCGCTTACGCATTACGATTTTGTTTGATTAATTGTCATAATATTCGTCTTAACACTACGCACTAACACTATCCTGTTACACCAAACGCAGTATATATATAGGGCTCACTCTCGCTGCCCACCACTGTTTCGATATAACACGATACTGTTCTTGCCTAGTGTAATCGACTGTAAATAAATAATATATACTTGTTGTCAAATAATAAAGATTCTAACACACAAGCACATAATGAACACATGATTCACATTGACTGACTGAACATAGATACACACTGTTCTAACACTGTTTATGACTATCATGACTAAATGTACAAATGTTACAGAGAGAGCCAGTAGCTGAAAGTCGGGGCGGGTATAAGCTTCCTTCTTCACAAGCTTATCCCTCCCAAAAAACCGACCCGAGAGCGCTTCCCTTTTTTTCTATTCCATCTCATTCCATTCCGGGGCAGGTGGCTAATACTAATCTAATAAATGAAGTAGTCGTCGTCTGACCAATCGGCTCGGACACCAGATCGCCCGTGCCCGCCCATTTTTGATCGTCCTAAATGGAATCCCTTAGTTACGCTGCGCACCGACCCGAGTCCCCACGTCCGCTTTTCTTCGCCCGAAACCCAAAAAGTTGGCTTTGCCCACACAACATTAGGGCCGTCCCCTTCATTCTATACTGACCCCGGCCCTGGCTGGCTTTTTGGGAAGCCCGTCCCCACCGTGCTCACGGCCTGGCTGGCCTGCCAGCAGTAGTGGGAATTATCCTGTTCCCTGTTCAAAGACTTGGTTGGATGCAGGATCTACTCCACGAGGATCGGTACGGACGTAGATGATATCATCACGACCTCTCTTCTCGTACCGCTAGGGATGCTTAACACCACTTCGCCAACTGGCGTTACCTGCGCTTTCGTGTCTCTCGGTGTGGTCAGCACTGGGTGTTTTCCGAGCAGCGAGGCTTACACCCGTTCGCATTAGTTCATCCAAAGTTCTTTACCCTTCTGCACGAATTATTGAATAAGCCATCTTCCTATCAAGGTTAAGGAGTCAACTGAGCATCTTAGCGGCGGGATTGAATACCCGTATCGAATCTGAGTTAACGCCACCCGCCCTGAACAAATAGGAGGCATGGGCCACAGGTCTCACATAAGCCGCCGGGTCGCACGACAGAAGAACACCCAATATAAAGATGCACACTCCTCCATGTGAAATATTCATCTTCATTGGAGCTTTTTTGTAGTAGTCGTGACCAACAGCCATCAACTGTTGGCTCGTTGGGAAGGCAAGAGCTTTAAGCCCGATTTCTGGTGGCACACTCCCCACACAAGCACCACCCGGCGAAGGGGGGACGGGTAAAGCTACAGGCCAAAAACTTCGACCCTTCTTTCTAAATGGGGGTGCCCAGGGCACCTCATCTTGTCATTTCGTCCTTGCTCATTCCCGTTAGGCCGAAGTCTTTGGCCTTTCCTTCTCCCCGCCCACTCACGCTTCGCTGACCTATCGCGTGGTAAAGAGAAAAAAGTACGAAAGAATAGTAAACGGAGCACACCGCAGAAAGATTCTAAATACGAGAAATCCCCCTTTTTTTTGAGAAGAAAGAAATGAAGAACAGGAACGAAATGAAATAAGGACTTTCTAGCTCTAGTTTCGGATGAGCTTCTCGCAAGGATGTCTGGTAATAGAATAGGTTGGCTCGCTATAATAAAGACTCCGCTTTTTGCTCCGTCCGTGGAGCGTATGAATTTGCTGGAATGTAGATAGACCAAAAGAGAGACTGAAGGGATAAGAGTAGGAATTATAGTACCATTAGAAGAAGGGGCACCTGTGGGAACATCTCTACTGACGAACCATTTCAATAGTATGGGTGCTGTCGTGCCACGAGGCACGACCATGGAAGTAATGAAAAAGAAAAAGTTATGTAGTTGGACCATCTTTTCTATCTGTTCGAGTTTTGCTTCTATAGAGAAGATGAGACGCTCAAAATGAAAGTGGTCGCAACGCATACCGAAAGGGTACCAATAAGCCGACCATTAATGACTAGTTCGAAGACCAAGAGCGCAAAAAAAAGATCATATTAAGGGAGAGGTAATCCCAACTTCACGCGGAACAGTTCATCGGTGAAGTGTATATAAAAATTTTGATAGATCTCGGAATTTCTCCAATTTTGGGTTAATTCCTTTATAAAGAAATTGAAACTCGCTTCCATTAGATCCTTTTGAAAAGTATGCTCTAATGAATTCACCGGCTCAACAGAAGCCTCAATGAAATTATAGGCCTCCATACGGATATTCTTATACGGAGAAAGTTCCATTATACGAGAAATCTTTTGCTCACCAAGCATAAGATGGAAGAGCCTATCTTGCAATAGACCTTTCTTTCTAATACTGTGAGTTCAAAATATTCTCTATCCAGGATGGTCCTATAATGGGGAACATCGAGAGCTTGTTCCAATTCTTCCCGAACAAGAACTTCATACTCCCCAGGATTCTTCTGGGGAGGAAGGTTGTAGTAATCATTGTTCTGGAGACTTCGTATGCGAGCAAAAATCTCAGCCTCATTCTCGGCTGCTATTTCGGCTCTAAGCGTAGCCAATGATTCACTGCTCGAGGAAGACTCCAAAGCCAGAAGACCCGTTGCATTTCCACTTTCAATCGATCCGGAGGATACTTGCCAAATGAAAGCACTTGGCATTCCTGCTAGCATATATATAAAACAAGACCTAGAGAAAGTACAGAATAAGTAAATGAGAATGAGAATGACGAAGAAAAGAACTCTTCTTTCTCTTCGAAAATCTCTCATCCACTTCCATGTTATGCTTGTTTAGAAATTGGTTAGACCGGCCCAAAATACAGGAAGTTTCAAGCTCCTTTCTCGAAAACACTTTACTTAAGTTACTTAAGATAAAGTTACTTAAGATCATACTTAAAAAGTGGCTCTTCCAATTCGATCTTCCGAATGATTCATGTCAAAAAGACGGGGTTTGGTGACCCTCTTGGACGTCGAATTCGTGATTGCACAAGTCTCGTCACGTCAATAGGGTCGATTCTCCATTCATAGCCTTGATTTGGGCTGGGTTAGCCTCGGAAACTAATCGGTACCTCTGCTTTCTTGTCCATAGCTTCCCTTTGTTATGAGTCCCGTGTATGTCGTAGCTACCCTGGCAGCCCCTGCCCTGCCACTTTCCAGCTGCTTCCTTCTATTTCGTGGAAAACCAAGAACTCAGAAAGAAAGAAAACAAAGAGTGAGCCTTCGTTATAAGTTGATCTAAAGAAACCATTCTTCTAGTTAGAATCTTGGGATATCCCCGGGTACACTTCTAGTTGGCTCCTTCCTTGACTGGAGAAGTGGAACGATCGAAGAAGTTTCCAGTATACCGCTCTGTTCGCAGAGCGAATGGGAATTTTAACATTTGAATATTTCTGTTGCATGACATAGAATTTGTTCAATGATACAAGAAATTGCCTCCACGATTATGAAGTCTTGGTCCCAAGATTTCCATTTTACACATTTAGTCTTTTATGTCTCGATTTCTATTTTGCTTTATTCCTTTTTAGTTATCCTATACGTTCCCTTTTGTGCCATGATCTGGTATTCTAACAACAAAAAAGTTTAAACAAATTACATAATATTGCACCGTTTCCAATTTAGTTGGGTCCAACTTGACCCCATTGTTATAAAAAAGGGGAAACAACCCCACTTGCTCAAAAAAAGCGGATTCTAAATATTTGGAACTCCTAGTACGCCCGCCATAGCATCTTGGAAAGAACAATATCACTGTAGAAGTTTCCTAACATCCGAAGCCAGAGCAACTTATGACTTTGAAGCAGTAGGACTTTCTTTCCTTGCCTTTCTTCAGACTAGCTACCAAGCCTGGCCTTAGTTAGCTCTTTCGGTAGCTTCCTCCTAAAGGGGAACACCAGCAAAGGGCACTAATAACAGCAAGAGCTAATACCCCTTCTCCCCTATCTCATTCGGGAAGGAACGAAGTAGCTTTGAAGATTCGTTGAACTATGTTCAACTCATTTCCCTATTCCTTGCCCTTCCGAATGACCTAGAATATAGTCTAGTATACTATATTCTATACTATATTCTCCAGCTGTGAAGATTCTAACTCTAATTAGCAACTCGGGACTATATTAGTAAAAAGCGGCATTATCCCTTTACTAAATTCCCCCACCATGAACAAGGTTTTTATTATTGAATAATAAAGATGGCAAATCCTACCATTGCATTTCATTTTGATCCTATCAACTTGGATAGTGTATACACTTATCGTATTCGGACTATCAAGATCGAGTAAATGAGAGTGTGGCTGACATGGTAAAAGAACAAGCCACACTTTTCTGGACCCCCTTTTAGGGGGAAAGGGTAGCGGGTAGGGCTTCTCTTTCCCCCAGACTACTTGACTCACTGGAAATGATAGGAACTGGGAAAAAGGGGGGGCTCGACAGGGATCTGATACCTGGCTTTCTTGGTATGAGAATTTGGTTATGTAGGCTGCCAACCTTTCCTCTCCTTTTAGTCGAGTCACTTCGTACCTTAGTCTCACTATGTTCAACTCATTTGTAACGATTCGTTGAACATTGTGAGACTCATTACGTATTACTTGAAATGAGTGTAACTATTCGTTGAACATAGTTCAACTCATTTTCAACGAATCTTCAGAGCAACTTCGTACCTCTATTCCTCCGCGCTCTCCCAACGCTCCCGGCGCTTACTTGGCTTAATATTAATATCAATTAATTGACATTGCCTCTACTCTTGTTACCTAATCTTTTGTTGTTACCCCTTTTTTTATATAATAATATAATAATATAATAAAGTAATAAAGATTTGTTTTTTCTGTAATACGAAGTATTAACCTTGTCCGTCATCATGTATGAATTACTAGATCCGTGTAAGACCGATTTTCGCTTGGTGGAATTGATGTCATTCTTGACATTGACTCCTAAACAGATTCCGTGTACGGATAGAGAAGTTTACTCGATATATGATGTAGTCTAACTAACTCTAACCCAGGATCAATTGTGAAGAGGTTTTATTCTTCAGTAGCAGATTCAAATAGTGATCAGTAGCCTCTCTCGTTCACCTCCGAAGCTGAAGATGGATATCGGACTGTGGGACTAGTGTAGTGGCGAGTCCCCGGGTCTCCCGAGATAGGTTTCTTAGCTAAGCCTTGTGCCATTCAGGTCTCGTTGATTGGGTTTCGTATATTCGTATAAATAGTTGGCATTGTGCATTCAGGCACGTAAAGCAAGAACGAATAGGATATCAGCTCTGTAGTGTAGCTGGCTTTACCGGATATCTTTCCTGCCCGGAACTTTAGGTAGACTCAGGAGAATGCTTTTGCACCAATGCACCAAGGAAGGCCCAAGACAAAAGGAAGGGGACCCCTCTAAGTGAGTCTATCCAAGAGGAAGATCTGCCCTAAGGTTTAAATATCCGTTAATGGATTGGCTGCTTCCAGCTAGAAGCACATCAGTACAAGAGAGCTGACATTGAAAGTTTCTCAAGCACTGCACCGGATTCTCCTTAATCAGAGTAGGCTATGAATAGGTTCTTAGATGCGGCATTCTCGCTATTGATGGGCAAAGCGACGCTCTTGGCTTATTCTAAGCTGTGATATTCATTTAGAAACTATTAGTTGTCCTTACGATAATATTCTTTCTCGGGGAAAACATCATTATTGAAAGAAATGACATAGATAAGAATCGCAGCAAATCAAATCTTGACAGTTTCCATTTCAATTAAGAAAGCGTAATAGCTCGCTGGTCTAGCTCCATGGCGCTGTTTTCATCCAACTAGTTTTATCGTAAGTACGAGAAGAAGAGTCTGACTTCTAAAATTCCCATGTCTTTCTTGGTCGGACCAAGCCAACGATTTCCGAGAAGTCTTTCCTCATTTTTAGAGCAAGAAGCGGAACTACAAGAAATTGATTTTGATTATGTTACAATACCAGGTTTTTAGGATTTGTATTCTATTCTTGTTGCTGGGCCTACTTGTCTTTCTGGGCATTTTTCAGGCCCCCCTAAAACAGGAATCGCTCTTGGGGGTCGAGCCCTCGCCTATACTACTTTAGGCAAATTAGGCCTACTGATGGGGCTTACCTTGGCCATAGGGGTTGTTTTGACAAAGGGCCTCATTACAGAAGCGGGAGTCTCAGAAGTCCTGGTGGGTCCTCTTCGCATGATGCCCGCAAGGTCGGATTCGGTGGGTAACTCAAGCGGTTGTGAAAATGACCTCATCCTGCCGTCTGATTCAAAAGGTCAGGGGCAGGGAATCAAAGGGGAGCCCACTTCTAGAAAACGAGACCGAAGCCCTGATCCCGTAGAGGACGTCGGTCCTTCCTCGGGAAGACAACAAGTAGATTCGGAAAAAAATCTTGTTGGGGGCCTATCACAACAGGTTCCGTTATCGAAATCAAGCACATGGGACAGTTTCGACGAGCGCGTCCTTCTCGAACCCATACCGGATTCGTCATCCCCCTCGGTAGATGAGACCATAAACGCCGGGGCACCCAACCCCCTGCTGAGGCACCCCACGCCCCACCTTATGATCCTAACACGGAGCCTCTACGTGTGGAGGCCAAAAAACGGGAATTGACCCTTTTTGTAAAAAACAAATTGGTCCACTTTACCGAGAGGGGGTGGAGGCCGTGGCAGTGTGCGGAGTCCCATGACCAATATATGGAGAGCTCCTCTATCATTGTAAAGGATTTGGAAATAGAGGATGTCTCAGAATATGATGAGTTTCTTCTCGCTTTTAAAGAGAACCCCACAATCTTGGAAGGCCTTTTTCAATATTATAAAAAAGTCTAATGTAGGTGACTGGCATTTCTTTCTCCCTTTCTTTCCGTTGGTCAACAACCAACAAAACAAAAGTCCTCGTTTAGTTCTTCACTACTCGTACAGGAAGGCCTCTCTTTCTGTATGGGGGGAATCCTTTATTCTCAATAAAGATGCCTCAACTGGATAAATTCACTTATTTCACACAATTCTTCTGCTCATGCCTTTTCCTCTTTACTTTCTATATTGCCATATGCAATAATGGAGATGGACTACTTGGGATCAGTAGAATTCTAAAACTACGTAACCAACTGCTTTCACACCGTACAAACAACATCCGGAGCAAGGACCCCAACAGTTTGGAAGATATCTTGAGAAAAGGTTTTAGCACCGGTCTATCCTATATGTACTCCAGTTTATTCGAAGTCTCCCAATGGTGTAAGGCCATAGACTTATTAGGAAAAAGGAGGAAGATCGCTTTGATCTCTTGCTTCGGAGAAATCAGTGGCTCACGAGGAATGGAAAGGAACATATTCTATTTGATCTCGAAGTCCTCATATAGCACTTCTTCCAATCCTGGATGGGGGATCACTTGTAGGAATGACATAATGCTAATCCATGTTCCACACGGCCAAGGAAGCATCGGTTTTTAATCTCATTATGACTTGGTCGTTCAGAAGAGATTCTTTCTCGATCAGAATAGTGGAATGGAAGGCACTACAAGAAAGATATACTCCTTTTCAAATCGCCCCGCGAAGACAGACGTTCAGAAAGGTTCTCGAGATTCTCAATCGCTTTTTTTAGTGAGGAGGAAGAGTACGGGAAGGGAGCGAGACCAAGCCGAGCCACTAGTAGAGTAAGCCCTTCCCACGTGTCAAAATGAATT